>JALPQI010008604.1:0-57044 GCA_025490895.1 Thaumatotibia leucotreta
CTATTTTTCGCGGTAGTAGGCCAGCACGAGACATGTCTAATTTGTCTATGGTATGGCACAAATGGCTGTATGAGTCTCCCGTGCCAAAAAAATCTCAATCCATAATGTTGTAGTCTATGGCTTGTTTTGTTTGACATTTTGATTCGCAGCTAAAGGGGGACTGGCGCGTTTCTAATTTTAATTATTGTTTTATGTTTACTAGATATAAAACACTCTTCTTATTAATAAGATGTCTTCAATAACTCAACTATGTCGTTTGAGTAATTTAACAATAAGCAGTTATAAATCTGTTCTGCAAGGAAGGTAAGCAATTGAGGTTATGACGCGTTCGAAAAGGGTTTTATTTATCTAGTTAGCTTGTTCTGTAGAAGACTAAAGTCTTTAGATTTTACGACAATAATACTCAGCTTTAATAATATTTCAGGTGTAACTGGATAAATCAAGTGCAAATCTGCAACTACACAAAAAAATCAGCAGAACAAAAACTAGGCATAGAGAGGCCAAAGCGACCCTTGACTCCGTTTTTCAAGTTTATGACTCAAATGAGACCGGCATTACTAGCCAAGAACCCTGGTATTACTGCCAAAGAAGCAATCGCATGGAGCTCCAAGCACTGGCAGCAGTTAGATACAGAGGTAATTTGTGTTTTTTAATGACACATCCTAATTCTTGATTCATAAATCAGCAACACAGATATGCACCCTTGAATATGTCTTATATCTTTCTATTTAGTAGAATCATGATTGAACTATGTATATCTTATTTCTAAGATAATTATTACAATCATTAAATTTTTTAACAGACTAAGGCACAAATGACAAAAGAGTATGAGAAAGACTTGGAAGATTATAAGAAGATTAAAGCTATGTATGAGTCTTCACTGACTGATGAGCAGAAGGCAGACATTCAGAGGGTTAAGGAGGAAATGGCAGCAGCAAAGGAAAAGAGGAAACTGAAAGCAGTAAGTTATTGATTGTTACAGTTTTACAATAACATGTCAGGTGGAGTGAAGGCATGCCATAATTATCCATATTACCATATATTCACCTGCTGCTTAGTGCTGAGAGCTTCAGCATGTTCACAGCACTTTGTTCTATTTCATTCCATGATTTGCCAGCTGCTGAATATAATTTTGAATAAAATCATGCTGTAATCTAATTTTCATAATAAGTGGTTTTTGAAGTCTAAACTGTTGCTAATGAACTATGAGGTAATGATACTTATTGTGTTTGTATATCTGATGAGTGTTGTTGATTGTTAATTGATTTACTTGTGTATACATTTCAGGAATACAAAGAATTAGGAAAGCCAAAGAAACCAATGTCTTCCTATTTTCTGTACATTCAATCTAGAAAAGATACATTTAAGGGTATACAAATGAAGGAATATCAAGAAAAAGCAAAAGTAGACTGGCAAAAATTGCCCGACAGTGAAAAGGCTAAGTTTGAAAAGCAAGCCAGCGAACTAATGAACAAATACAGGTATTTAACAAAAACTTAACATACTTATTTAATTGAGGGGTGTCTTTTCAAAATGGCTTTTTCCACTTTGTCAATAGACATTATTTCTCTTATGTATAAAAAGATAGATTTTAAAATATTCAGGCAACTGAAAATACTTGATGATATCCAAAATTTTCAGGAAGGACTTGGAGGCATGGGAGTTGAAAATGATATCACAAGGACGCACAGACCTAGTGCGCTCTAAGCCCGTACGAGAAAAGAAGCCAACAAGTGCTAAGAAAACACAATAGGAATTCGGGTGCTCCGATAGCTTGACTGACTCAAACTTCACTGAAAGGATAATTGACACAAATAAAAAAAGTGAATCTGATACGCAGCATACTAATAAGAAGCCTTTTATATTACAGCCAACTGCAGAGCTGATTGAACGGAAAAGTATTAACAAACCAGAGTCAGAAGAGCTTCGGAGCACGGGTGACAGCCATATACATTCTAATCAAGATAGGCCTGATAGCAAAAGCAAGGAGCCAAGTAAGACTATCATGGGTAGCATTAAGAATTTCTTTAAATTTTAGTTGCCTAGTCCATATCACAATAGACTTTATTTCCAGTTTAGATCATTAAGATGGCATTTATTGTTTTTTCATTTTAGATTACTTCATCATCTGTATATTGTTTTCACAAATACATGTTTACATAGTTTTATTTGTTTTCTTTCTTCATTTATCTTATTCCATATTAGTTGTATTTAAGCAGTATAACAGCTAGCTACTCATATTTTTACAAAAATATGTTCAGGTCATGAGTATTTTGAATAATACATCTAGGTTACAATTATACAATTTCATCCAGTCAAGACACTTCAACAACAAATAAATAAAACAAGGCATGACTAAAATTTGTTTCTCAGGGGCAAAGTACAGGGTCCTCATGCTAATATTGATATTCAACCAAGATTTCAAATTAAATAACCATCACATGGCTCACAAGGTGGGCTAAGTTTAAAACTTAGGATGGTTTTAGATAATTTGTAGAAACTTTGCTGCAGTATGAAACACAAATATTTACCAAACTAGCACAGAGAAAATACCAACTAAATGCAACAAACTTAATCTAAATAATTAAATATTTACTAATTATAATCCTACTGTCTGTATAAATCTAAATTCTACCATGGGGCATGCAAAAATAACATTAGTATGAAATTACACTTGAATGGTTTTGAAAGAGCAAAGGCTTTCTAGCTATTAGTGTGGTGAAAATCATTTGATGTGTAAATATATAACTAAACTCATTTCTGAAATTACTAGTGCTGAAGAGTTCTAACATAGGTTTAGGGTTTTTATTTTTAAGTATTTAATTTAACTATGTAATTGTTTCTTTCAGCTGCACTCTGGGTGAGGATAGGTGCTTGGAAATGAATGAACATTGATAAATGGGGAATTACCATTAAATAAAATACAATCAAAATATTGTAAATTGTTTTATTTTAAAAGATGCATTACAAAATATTTAAATAAATATTTTTCTATTGTTTGACCTTTAGTGTACAACTTGAATTCAGTTGTCCGGTGGATTGTGATGTGTAACATGTAATAGATTTAAGAAATATAGCAATAGCCTAATACATACACTAAGTAAGCACTTATTCAGGTAAAACAGTTACAGGCTATCAAAATATTTACTAGTTAATTTTTTATTAGTACAAGGACTAAGCATTTTGTAGGTCGGTATTTTATTTGTAATAGTTACACATTTGATTTACATTGAGTAAAATTTTGTTGTTACATTAATTAAAAATCTTAATGCTTTGTTGTCAAGTTCTTCACTAGTCACTGACCAACCCCTAGGTAGTTTTCTGTGACTAGTGTACAGTTGCCATCAAATATATAGGAGTGAACACAGGGCTAAAATATCTGAACATGGACTCAACAGAACACAATTGAACAGAGGTATTTGCAGATGTTTGTGGGCACCCTGGCCGCTTCAATATACTGTATCTGGGTCGCGTTTTATAAAGTTACAATTTTGCTGTTTGCCTCTCTTTCTAGCCAATATGTGCGTGCGTTAGAGAGGTAAACAGCGAAATTGTAAAATGTAACTTTATAAAACGCGACCCTGATGGTGACTGTACTACTATATACTTTATCGCAACCAAAGGACACATTTTATTTATTTTATAAGCAAATTAGCCAAATAGTTCTGAACTTGATTGGTGTACCAAACTTTGAATGCTACAAAGTATATGACGCCTACTGTACTAATATAGGTATCAATAAAAATATTAGTTCATTTTATACTGAAGTTTAAAAATTAAAAGAAAACGATTATTAAGCAGTTATTAGGACAACCACCAAAATTACATTGCACTGATAGAAAGTTTAACCAGCCCTCCCCCCGTTACAATTATAATATGGGCATTTAACTTTCTATACATATTAGTGCAATGATTATTTTCCCATCCCCAGTAAACAATTAAATACAAGTCACAAACTGCCATATGCCATATATAAATATTTCCAAATTGATTATAATTATTATTGCTATTTTTAAGTAATCTAGTATGTCAAAATTGGAACGAAACTAGCTTTACAATATTTGATAACAATTAAGGCCATTAAAGAATCTATTCAGGCCAATCTAAATGTTTAACATACTATGGCTACTTTATTATAATATATAATTCAAGATATGAAAATAGTTCTTGATATTGGATGGGCTAGCATAACCAACTTTGACAATATCATTCACAAAAATTACAATGCTTTTTGCAATATGAGCACGGCATTAAACTAGCCATGATATTTTATTGTTATATAAAAATTGCAGTTACAAACTCTAATTTGGCCTTTAACTATTGTAATTCAAAGTGCATACATGAAAGAGTGTCATATAAATGGGTGATAACAATAAGTATAAAAAATACAATATTTTAAATGCATTAGTATTAGTGTAATGTATAAACAAAAAGCAAGAATAATTGAGCAAAATGAAATTTACTAATTATTTAACAAATTCATGTTTGTCATTTTTTATGTACAATATTGTTCTAATTAAACTAAAATGGCAATATGTGACTAAAACGCACACTTGTCACAAATTCTCACTTATGTATAAAGGCACAAGCAATCAAAAATCTGGAACATTTCTATTTATTAAATGCTATTTATATAGCTAGTGTTAGAACTGCTCAGTCAATATTATGCCCACAATTTAATAAGAAAATTATAAATTTTAGTGTTGACTATGTAATTAAAGAATCTGTGATAGTGTGACAAAGAGCTTGCATACAAATTGTTGTGAAAAGATACACACAAACATCCTGCGATAACATGCTTACCCAGCGCATGACTGATGTGATTCGTTCGACTCTTTGCACTGTCATACCATTTAAAAGAAGTAATATATTAGCAAAGTTTGAACTGCTTGGTGCAGGAAACCATATCATCTTGGTAACGACATAAACCACTAATGGCAAGAAGAAATATGTCTGATCAAATTTCAACATCGAAAAACTATACAAAAGTTGGACCAGTAAGGAGACTAGCACTACATCATACTTGTATAGTACTAATTTATCCAAAAGAGTCACTTGTTGAATTTCGGCTGGTTGTGATCCTGTTGACATTAGAGCTGCCAAATCATTGGCTACCTCTGTGAAACTATCGCCTGCCGCGTCGGTTTCATAAATGGGAAACGGTGTTGACACCGCCACTGATTGTGCCTCAGTAAACACAGCACCATTGTTGAAAGAATCGTTGCTTCTAATACTTGTGGCACCACTAGATATTGCTGAAAATTCGTAGCTTTCTTCTGGAATTACACTTTGAAAAGATGATTCTGCAACAAAACAATCATAGACATTTCATTGTAATTTTTTATTATGCACTTAGACCGATGACGTGTTACTGCAAATTCATACCTTTTGGAATCGGGTCTTCGCATTTTCCTGATATGCGTTGGAGCCTGTTATGTGAATTTTCTAATATTTTCCTTCTCCGGGCTTCTCTACGAGCTGCTGCTGCATCAGCCATGTTCACAATTTGATGAATTTGATTGACGTTTGGGAAATTGTTGCCATGCGGTATCTGTCAGTCTGTCACTTTTTCGTAATTAGGTTATTTTTAAATGCCTATTAGTTTACTTTGATCATAAACATTTATTACGATTAATAAACATTTATTACGATTAAATAATGTGATTTGGTTACTAGAAAGAACATGATTTTAACATTTATACAGAATTTTAATATTTTCAGCTACTTGTTTAACAATACTGGCAATAAATGTGAGAATTGCGCTTCCGGTAAAATAATTAAATTAAGTTGATTTCATTAGTTCAAAAGAATATATAATATAAAATACGTACCAAAATAAAATATAACTTATTTTAGATGATACTATGTTTTATAAAATATTGTGATATTTTAAAAACACATTTAAAATAATATTTTCTACCACCTGACTCCGGAAGTTTGTGTGCTGTCTTCCGAACAGAACAACGCCAAGGATTGTTGTTTGGCGCCTTTGCGAGGCCGGTAATTTCTAATAAATAGCGTTGAAATCGTTGTTACGAGTTCAAAGTGAACAATAGAAGATTAGAATCGTAAAATGGGAGACAAAGGCGACGGAGGTAAATGTTATGCACTCATTATCTGAAGATGTTCTTGTGGCCGTTGTGTCTGACAGCTTTCTTTCAATTTGTTGGTTATCGAAAGTGCTTTATGTGAGTGTAATCGATGTTCGTTCGTAGAAACGTTCGACGATGCGGTGGAGGAGCGCGTCATCAATGAGGAGTACAAGATTTGGAAGAAGAACACACCGTTCCTGTACGACTTGGTGATGACACACGCTCTGGAGTGGCCGTCGCTGACCGCGCAGTGGCTGCCGGACGTGACCCGGCCAGAGGGCAAAGACTACTCGGTGCACAGGTATTTTTTCTGAATATACGTCCCCACGTTGACACCTAGGGTTCTACGTGTATAATATTCCTTTGTTCACTTTCCCTCCTAAAAAAATAAAATTACAAGGAATCTTTCCCTTGAAATTTATTAATAAGTATGTTGATTTGTCGTTGATATTCAATTTGGCATGAGATAGAAGTAAACATATTTTTCAGATTAATCCTTGGCACACATACATCAGATGAACAGAACCACCTCCTCATAGCCAGTGTTCAGCTACCCAATGAAGATGCACAGTTTGATGCCAGTCACTATGATAATGATAAAGGAGGTAAGTTACATAGCTAAATGTTCAATTCCTCACTATTTTTCCCCTTCAGCTCATCACCCCGGCTATTCCATTTTAAATGGTTGATATTCCTCTTCCTAGAATTGTAAATTTTCCCTTGCTACCATATGATAGACTGCTCATGAATTAAATAATTATCAAACCCCATAATCACACCAGCAAATCTGTAGCAAATGTGCATCAGGGTTGTCACTACTACGAATATAAAAAAACACAGCGGCAACAGTATTCAATGTTCTATTGATCTTCAAAATAAATTATCACATTTTTATTATTTGTTGCACTCAAATTGCATCGCCTTCTTGTGTAACTCCACTCAAAAACATTTACCGTCAATGGTAAATAATTTAAATATGTGTAATTTTGAAATGTATTTATTTCTTATTGTTTGTTATTAACTCAGCTTCTTTGAAAAGATTGTTTAATGCCATAGCCGCAGCATAATCCGGATTGTTTTTCTAGATCTGGAAAGCTTTTATTCTGTGACATTTTCACTAACATACGTTTTGGAATTTGTTATTTATGGAATAACTAGTTAAAAAAAATCTCATCAAAATCCGTTGCATAGTTTTAAAGATTTAAGTGTACAAAGGGACATAGGGGCAGAAAAAGTGACTTTATTTTATACTATGTAGTGTTACTGCTTATGTTAATATTAATCATATGTGCAGTAGAGTAAGTAAATTCGTCATCGTAATTGCCAACCCTGATATCAAGCTGTCAAATGCTACGGTTTTGCTACATCCCTGGCGAGGTATGATAATTATATTCCATGACCAGTCCTCAAATTTTATTAATTTCAACATATTCTATAGTTTGCTCTAATAAGATTTCAAGAATATGAATAAGGTCTTTAATACTAAACAGTGTTTTTATGAATTAAATTGTTATTATAAATCTTGAATGTTTTCCATTTCAGAATTTGGAGGCTTTGGTTCAGTATCAGGTAAAATAGATATAGAAATCAAAATCAACCATGAAGGTGAAGTGAACAGGGCGCGCTACATGCCCCAGAACCCCTGTGTGATTGCGACCAAAACGCCATCATCTGATGTGCTTGTGTTTGACTATACCAAGCATCCTTCCAAGCCTGAACCTTCCGGAGAATGTCATCCAGATCTGAGGTGATTATTGAAGCCATTATTACTTGGTTAAAACATTTTTAACTCAACAATCATAGTACAAATATTGTATTCTGTATTTGTTTTGCCTTTTACTGAAACCTTTTAATTGATATTTATAAGAAATACAACAATTATTATAAATTAAATTAATTACTACCTTTGGTGAAAAGTTTCCTGTTTCTTTAGAAGATCTTACTAAGCAAATTGTGTTCCTTAATATAAATAGCATATTTTCCACAACAAATATTGTGTCAATAGGTTGAGTAATATTATTTTCTGTAGCTGGCTAGTTTTTTAAGCTGGGTTTACACGGGCTTAGTAGCTAATGCTTAGTACTTGTCACTTACACTTGTGAACTGTGTGTAAACATGTTGTATAAGTGCTTAGTATTAGTACAACTGCAAGTGCAAGTGATTAGAAGCCGATCCTATTTACTAAGCGACAAGCACCTACCCCCAACTAAAAATCTACTAATACTTGTCACTTGTCGAGTAGTGTAAACATTTAATGACAAGTGCATTCTGATTAGTGATTAGGTACTTAAAGCAATCGAAGTGTTCTGTTTACTTTGTTTTCCGAGTCAAATTCACAGGAAAATATAATTATGGCGTCGGAAAGATGGAATTCAGAAACTTGGCTGTTATAGCTTGCCTCATGTTTGTGTCTTGTCGTTGAATTGCTGGTGTAACTATTTGTAACAAAAAATTAAATTGGTCCGTCAACATCCTCATAAATAGTTTATACTCTCTTTGATCTTCGGTTTCTAGCTCTCTTAACAGATTTCCAGAATTTCCTTCTCTACTCAGCAACCACTGTCTTGTCCATAAACGCTTATTTGTGAACACTTCTCCTTGCAGATCTTGTATTATAGACATTAAAATAATATTAGAGTAATGCCTAAAAACATTTTTTAACACTAGTCGGCGGCGATAATCCATGGCGAGATCTTATAAACTAATACCATTTACTAATACCAATGTGTAGACGGTTCCTTGCCACTTGTCACTGTACATATAAGTCCCTAACCACCTACACTAATGACAAGTACTAAGCCCGTGTAAACCCAGCATTATACACACTATAAATAGTAGACAATATTCTTGAGGTAATCATATTATTGTTGTACTTTTAGGTTGCGTGGACATCAAAAAGAAGGTTATGGCTTATCTTGGAACCCTATTCTCAATGGATATCTACTCTCTGCAAGGTAATTCAAATTTATCTATTACTTCGCAAAATAATATGGATTCATTATTATAATACAAATAATAACTCATCTTTAGGCTTTCACTTGGACCATTCTGATATATGTATTATCTTACATCAAGTATGCTGCTTTTTTTATTTCCATGTAAGCTTTGAGTAACTAACAATAAGTCTTATATGTAATTTTTGTAAGGCTTACTTTAGCCTTATCCTTTCTCCTCACACTTTCCCCTTATGTGGGTCAGCTAATTTTGAAATACTCATTAAGTTTGATTAAGTAAGGCATACTTTAACTTGTTAGATAAATTTAATTATGGTGGCTAAGGAAAAACCTCTGATCCCTTGATTTGCATTTTTACATACAATAAACACACTATTCTCATTCACAGTGACGACCACACAATCTGCCTGTGGGACATCAACGCCACTCCGAAGGAGGGCCGCGTGATTGAGGCCAAGTCTGTGTTCACAGGCCACACCGCCGTGGTGGAAGATGTGGCGTGGCATCTGCTACACGAATCACTCTTCGGCTCCGTCGCCGACGACCAGAAACTCATGATTTGGGACACCAGGTTATTGTAATGAATGTTGCATCACTATGTTGCGTTGGTGGAGAAAATTTGAAGCTATGACTGAAGTCTTCAAAGTTTAACCGCGCTTACTGTCATGTATAATGTTGCCTGAAGATTCTTGTAGTCACTACACATTCCAAGTTTACTACATCAACATTTCATTTGTTACAATCATATTGTTGCTACACTTGTAAATTCTGCCATGTGTCCGAATTTAGAATCAAAATAACATGTGTTGACAATGACAGTTAATTTAAGGTTTATACTTTTTATCCTAATCTGATAGGATACTTTGCAATTTACAAGTGTAACTAAAATTTGCCAAGTTATTTAACTATTTATTACTCATTCAGAATACTGCCACATAATCATCGCTTTCTCATATCACAAATTAATTCACCTAATTTGCCATGTTGACCATTAAAACATAAATCGACTGGTTGCGACTCCTACCATCACTTAGCCTCCAAACTCCGAAGTATTAATTTACTTAACTGGATGTTGTCACCACCCACCATCAATATTGAAACGCTATTTGAAGAGTAACGTAAGAAAAAAAACGTAAGAAGAATACGTAAGTTCTGTAATGTTACCTATCCTATACCTGTACCTATAAGTTGGGACCCTTTAAACGAAGCGTGAAGAAGCATCTAGCGGGCCAGCAAGGCGGTGGCAACTAACAGGTTACTGATTGTCTCCTGTTCGTTGCCGCCGCGATTTGGGCTCTACTTTTCACTTACGATCAGGTGGAGTGGAGCCACTTTGTTGTGCCAACAAAAAAAAAAAAAAAAAACAATCTTTTATCATCAATCTTTTATCAAGAGGCAGGGATCGGAACCGGTTTTTTTAGAAAAACCTCGTAATAGCTCAATATTTTAAAGTATTTCGCACCCTTTCTCTAGGTTTCATTGCTCCAAACAAAGGAGTTGTATTATGGCAGTTCTGCGACAGGTAACTAAGGCAGCAGCGTCTTCATAGTGGACAGTTGGACACACTACTGCGATCGCTAATCCGCGTGCCCAGCGTGGCGATTATGGGCGTTTACCTCCTAATGCGTCTCTACGCATAGTTAATAGGAGAGGCCTACGTCCTGCAGTGGACTATCGTAGGCTGATGATGATGATGATGATCCCTGCCTCTCAGAGATCATACTGCACATTATAATATTCGTGTGTAACAACAAATCGTGACCAGGTTTTACCGGCCCTTACAACTTGTCATAATACGTATTAACCGTACTTGTGTTACACAGATGCAACAACACATCGAAGCCGTCACACACAGTGGACGCGCACACTGCCGAGGTGAACTGCCTTAGCTTCAACCCCTACTCCGAGTTCATCTTGGCTACTGGCAGTGCTGATAAAACTGTAAGTACAACACTTGATACTACAAACAAATAAAACATGGAAGTCGCACGCCATATTAAATTGCCTTTTAAAAACGGTCCCGAATTTTATTTGACAACTGTCACTCCCTCTTCAATGCATCACGGTAATGAATGTCAATATCAACCTATAAAAACTTAAACCGCCATTTAAAAATAGTTGTGTTTGGTCCATCAAAGTTTTGATTGGCTATATTCTTTAAACATTTGTCAAAGATGTTGCGCCGAAATATACGCGGTGTTAAGAAAAGCGCTACGTCCTGCCCATCTTGGCACAATTGAACAATTGCTTTTGGGGGCATTTTTGAGCTGGCGTTAGACGTCCATGTTATATATGGTCGCAGACTTGATACAACTAAGAGAACATTTTCATTCAAAATAATCTGAAGGCCTACCATTAACATCAAAATTGTACATTTTTACATTTGTCTCTGCCAATGCAGACATAATTGGAGCGTCAGATCAGAGACGATCTTCAATATTCCGAGGGCTTCCGGAAACTGACACTGATCACCCAAAATGGAAGTTCGTCTCACAAGAAATTGTATGAATGGTGCTAACTGGCGGGACCAAAGGCTTTGACAATAAATAAACTGTCTTGAGTGCCTAGTAGCCATGTTACCAATCGCTAACGCTTAGTAACGTATAGAAGTTTTCTCACTCTGACACTCTTTCTTATTAGTGCGACAAAGACAGTTAGTTGCCTTTCGTTCATAATTGACAATTGAGCGTTAACGATTGGCATATAGCCGTGTGGTGACGGCCAGTAAGAATACATTTGTCACCACCCCAACTCCTCCTTCGGGTGTCGTAAGAGTCGACTAAGGGTTTGAAGTGTCACTGACCATTATTTAATAAAAGATTGATGATGGGCAGCAGCGTCATCATAGTGGACACATTACTGCGATCGCCAATCCTCATGCCCAGTGTGGCTATTATGGGCATTACCTCCTAATGCGTCTATACGCATAGCTAATAGGAGAGGCCTACGTCCAGCAGTGGACTATCATAGGCTGATGATGATGATGATGATTGGCACATTGGCTATGCTCCCTGATTGACACTGACAACATGTTTGCATACAGGTGGCGCTCTGGGACCTGCGCAACCTGAAGCTGAAGCTGCACTCATTCGAGTCGCACAAGGACGAGATCTTCCAAGTGCAGTGGTCGCCGCACAACGAGACCATCCTCGCCTCCAGCGGCACTGACCGCAGGTACATTCACCTACACATTTCTTTGCTTTTTGTATGCCTGGGACTCAAAAATCAACATGGGTTACTGTCAGCCAGAAAAATAAAAGTTGTCCACTGGGTGGTCAAAAGTTAACAGCTTTTATAAACCTATGTTTATTACCTGCGATTTGATTGCATAGGGCTATAGACCGGGAACCTAGTTGTACCGTCAATTGTTTTATTTATAAATTAGTACAGGAACTCCTCAACTTTAAGTATGTCCGCTGAAAAGACGATCTAAATCTGACAATGACCCACATGTAATGTATAGTGTAGCAAAAATAGTGGTGAATCGTTTAACCGTTTCAGTGCGGATGACACGCCGTCACGCCACGCGTGTCATGAATGTTTTTAACGAATGCCGTATGACACGATAGGCGTGTCTCATCATATTCTATGGCGCAAGGCACGTGGCGTATCATGAAAAAATTGTTCGCCGCCATAGATAAAAGTTTTTCAAAATGGAACACGCAAGGAATCGGTTAAACGATCCTTCACTATCGTATTCTGATTAGGATAAAGGAGTTAATTTTAATTCTTATGGAGGTTGATTTCATATTCTATGCCGGGTTCTATTTGGGTTTCCCTTATAAAGACTAATTTACTTAAAAAGCTGTGGAAATTATCTATCGCCGCTATCTGCAACACTCACTTGATGGGAAAAACACAATTTCTGTAGATTCGAGGTTGGACGTGCTGCACACGCATCTATTGTGATTCGGCCTTAACACGTTCAACGGCGGTGACACGCATGTGACTAAAAAACTGTACTCCTATGCCAGTGACATACGTGATCAAAGTAATCTTATTGTTATGCCACTAGCATAAATGAAGTTACTTACTCCTAGAATTACGAATGTTTTTTACACAAGTGCTGTGTCGCCGGCGTAAGAGTACAATCTTTTCGGTCACACATGCGTGTCATAGGTCTATCAGATAATTTCAAATTTCAATTGGCATAGTATTAGCACTTGGTGAAACAGTACTGGAGGCGAACGTGTTAACAGTAAAATTTACTCATAAATAAACACGCGAGAAACTGGTCACTAACTATGAAAAATATGACTCCAGACTCCACGTGTGGGACCTGTCAAAGATCGGCGAGGAGCAGACAGCCGACGACGCAGAGGACGGGCCGCCGGAGCTGCTGTTCATCCACGGCGGCCACACCGCCAAGATCTCCGACTTCTCCTGGAACCCCAACGAGCCCTGGGTCATCTGCTCCGTCTCCGAGGACAACATTATGCAGGTTAGTGTTTATATATCGGTTCGTTTTGTAACTAATTAACAAAGATTATTAGCATTGTAGACGCTTTGGTATACTACTATAAGTCAATTATGTAATTCAGCCTCCGTAGCCTAGTTGGTAATGACCCTGCCTATGAAGTTGGAGGTTCCGGGTTCGAATCCCGGCGAGGGCATTATTTGTGTATTTATTTATCACAAATATTCGTTCCTTGTTCATGGCTGTCCCAAGATATTTATTAAATAAATAATAAATATGTATGTATTGTGTTACGTGAGGGGGCTCCTAGTTTCTTGATAATAAGTTGGAATTATTGAATTGTAAACTGCACTGATCTGATTGTACTCAATACTCTTTTCTAAATAGGATCGGATAGAGAGAAAACAACAATGTTTTACAAAAACTAACATTTCTGACAACATAGTATTAAGTAAAATATTGGTTATGCTGTTCTGAAAATCTTTTACCCGATTTTTTTCAAAAATATGGTTTTGAATGTTGTATCAAATGCTTCAAAATCGCATACTTACTTCAAAACTTTGGTTAAACACATAAATGTGTATTTTATTTTGTAGTCTTTGTCAATGACTAAAAGCTTAACGCCACCTATAACAACATTCTATATATTAAATAAATGTAAAGTCCACAACCTTCTACCCCCCAACTAAGAAGAATGGCCGTTAAATAAAATGTTTGTTTCAACAGGTATGGCAAATGGCAGAAAACATCTACAACGACGAAGAACCCGAGACGCCGGCGTCCGAGCTCGAGTCCGGCGTCAACGTCAACCACGGGTAGACCACACTAGTCGCGATGTGAACCTTAAGCCGACGAGATAAGGTACACTGGCCTACTACCGCGAACTTCGCTATTAGGGTATTTCTCAGAACTTAAATGGACATCTCATTCATCTGGTCACGTTTTTTTGGAAGTGGCTATATCTTTTGGTATCATTTTCGGTCGTCAGATACAGCACCCATTTTTCTATAAGACAACCGAAGTCAACCTCAAATCATTCAGCCACTTCCAAAAAAAGTGACCAGATAAATGAGATGTCCGTTTACACTCTGAGAAATGCCCATTCGTACATTTCGAGGCTTTGTCTCTTGTCACTTTAACGAAGGCGTGATTATACCGCGGCCACGACATTGGTCTAAGGCGACCGGCTTAGCGGAAAATCATACGTGCGACAGGGAGTACCCATATCGGTATCCCGCTCCAACTCATGGATTCGCTCGCCGCTGGTCGCCTTAGAACAATGTCGTGGCCGGGCTTTTAGAGTGACGGAGACAAATCTTCGAAATTTGCGGATTTCGAAGTTCACGATAGGGCCGCTGGTTTTAATGTGTCTTCGTTTCTACGGCGCGACCTTGCGAACTGAGCTAGTGAACTTGCCAATCGTAAAATCTCCGACACTTTAACTGTAGGACTTAGCTTCGTAAATTTCGGGCAACTGACTCTGTTACTCTTTGGAATGATTGAGACAGATACTCGAAATTTAAGAATTTTGAGGTTCGTGTTAGGGCTATCGACCATTCATCCACTTGGTGCATTGTAGTATGAGTCACGAACGGTCAGTTAACTGTTGGCGTGTGTGTAATGTGTATCGAGTTGCAACAACGACAGTGTGGTAACTTTTAATCCTTTGTATGCCGGAACGTGGATCCGCGTACGAGAAAACTATTAGAAAATAGCACATTACGACACAGGTGCGAAAAACATGAAATTCGAAACAAGTGGCGATGTTTTAAAACACGACCGATAGGGAGGGAGTATTTTAAATCGACACGAATTACGAATTTCGTTTTTGCACGTGTCTCGTACGACGTTTTTTAGTGCAGATGGCCCTCCGAAGTTTTGAACCTGACGTAAAATGACACACTTCTCGCACTAGAGCCTAAAAAAGGTACCATCCGTACTAAAAAAATATTTTCGGCACACGATAGGTTAATCCCGTAATTTCTATGAAAGTTACAATTTTTCATGGCATTTCGACTTGCTATTGGCATCCTGGTTAAGCTTCCTGAACGGATGTGATGAAGATGCCATTATTGTTACTGTACTATGTGGACAAATGCCCCATTTAATAAAGCTTTCTATTACAGTTTACAAGTACCTGTTTTGGACAGAGACTTCCGTTTGTAAATAGTAACTGTTATTAAATTGGGCAAAAGTTGTGAAGATGTGCCAATGTCGAAAATGTTTACATTTGAAAGAAACAAGTTGAACCTATTCCTTAAATAGAACATTACATTATTAGAGCTTGTAGTACTAGTTCGGTTTTTATATGCAACAGGAACCTGACATTGCGGCTAATGCCACTGTTCATTTATTTTATAATGGTTAAACAAGGCTGGGAATGACACTGAGACTGCTGAAATTTAATAAGTTGTTGGACAAAATAATTGACCAGTGGTGTATCATCTTGTGCTCGTTTTTATTAAGCTCATCAGGCAAGTACGCGAGTGAATATCGTGTATCAATGCAAATAATTGTTCGCAAAGTCGCGCTTACTGAAAGCCCAAAACACACTTCGTTATATTTTATCTGGCTCACTTGAGTTTCCGCTATTAAAGAAATAGATACTGCAAAATTATTTCGGAAAATAGGACGAGGCAAAGAAGAAATATTGAAAACTGCACAAAAAGAATTGGATGTTCGAATAGGAAAATGAATTAAAAAAAAGAATAATGTCGGATCAGATGTAGTTATCTTTAAAATGAGATGTTTGGATATAAAAAATGAGAAGATATCAATTATGTTGTGTGTGATGTAATTATTTATTTATCTACATTTGTGCATCGGGACTATAAACATGCGGTTAAAGATATCCCTTTCATTTCCAAAGATGCCTAAAGTGGTAAAATAACCGAATCTACGTGATACGTGGCCTGGGGCCCATTTCTCAAAAGCTTGTAACTTGTAATACAAGCGGAAGTCCCTTTTTAACATCACTAATAAGATAAGGACTTCCTCTTGTATTACAAGTTACAAGCTTTCGAGAAATAGACACCAGGTGACTAAATTACAGGCTGTCATAAAACATGCAGAGTAAAATAAAGGGCTTTTCACATTGTATCTTCTCCTTTTCCGTTTGAGCCACATACAACCTCTGTTCATATTCATGAATTCAAAAATCTAGAAGTTGATTAGCTAGTTAAATATTAGAGGGTTAACTGATTTTGAATGGTTCTTAACTCAAAAAATCTTCAAATCATTTTGAATTGTCAGTATGTAACATTTTCTTGAAATTTATTTTACCTCCTGTGTATAGCGATGATTGCTGGACAGTCCTCGCAACTGACCCAGAAAGAGACAGAAATAATTATAATTTAACCCTAAGAATCATAGGCCTCAAAAATATACATTTTTTATGTATAACATTAAATAATTTCAATGTCTGTATGTTAAGCATTTGTAACAATTATATATCTATTCTGCTGAGCTGAGCTCAAATGTATGTTGTTGTAACTTTTGTATTTGCAAAAGAATGGAATACGTCTGATATACATTGATAATGAGCAATATATTATTTATGCACATTAACCCTTAAATGCATAGTGATGTATATATGCATCATGTATTCTGGACTCTATTGACAGCATGTCAGAATTCAAATTTGAATAAGTTTTGTCAAGGCCATGCATTTAAGGGTTAAGAGTTGTGTTAAATGATAATAAACTCGTTAATAGTTTAGTACTTACCTAATGTAACACAGTATACTCACATTACATACAAACAGTGAACCTGTATTAGACAGTTATTATTTATGAAGATATTGTTTATTCAATAATTTAAAAAATGAGAAAATCGATTAATTTAGCGTATGGGTCCAATTCAACGAATCTCGTCAATGTTTTTGTAGAATGTTCTAAACTACTTACATAATGTTGTACTTTATTACATTTACTAGATTTGCATGTTACTATAAAGGTCAGGAATGGAATTGTCGGACGAATCGAGTTTTATTTTTATGTTAGTTTGTGCCTATAAAGATGAGGTTCGTTTTTTTATTCCACTGTCACTGCCAAGTTAGTCAGCCGTCTAAATAATTTAACACAAGTTCATTTTACAATATACAAATCAACAATACTAGTCAAACCTTCAGATTCCGAAACCTTCGTAGAAACATGCTATTATGGGGAGCATGGGGCACATAGTCCCGGGAGGCACAAATAAAACCGTCAATGCTACATAAATTCTCATTTTATTTATTCACTAATCCGTAAGTCACAAGGAGGTTCTCAGTTTTGTGTTTTCTGTACATTTCTCGGGTGACGCGACTGAACGAGGGTATTTTATAATGTTAATGCAGTAATGTATGATAATTTTAAGTTCCGCTATTATTATAAATAAAAGTAAGAGTAAAACGCAACTGGTTTTTATTATACATCTTAACAACACATCCGTGATACCCCTATTGTGGTGATGATACTACAGTCAAGGTGAAATATCAATTATACATGTGCGCCTGCAAAAATTTTTATACACAATCTTGTATGTAATGTGACCTTTACACATTACGTTGAAATAGTACATTGTGCATCAAGGGAGGTAAATACGGAATCACTAACGAGAGTGTTAGAAGCCCGACGCCGTTAGGCGGAGGGCTTTTATCACTCGAGTTAGTATTCCGCTTACCGACCGTGATGCATACAATGTTTTTCATCACACTTGCCGACAAAAAAATAAGTTTTAAGAAATAACATTATTAAATGACGTACTGACTTGTCTATTACTCCCTAGAGAATTTCACTTTTCTATTACTCCCGCTGCGCGCACAAACAATGGCGCGCTTAGACAGCAAGTGTGATGAAAAAGAAATAGCGTGCCACCAGCGCCAGGCAAACAATTGCACGTAAACAGCGGTCAACATTACATTGTCAATTAAAGGTGTATTTTATTTAAAATTTTGTGACTGGGCACATTTTTTTTTGACTTCATATCAAGTCAATGGCGGCGATAGGGTTGTGTATACCTACATTCCGCACTTAGCAGGTATATATCGTTTAGTTCGAAGGTACCGTTTCGTGTAGATTCCGTTTCCTGGACTTTGAAAGCGTGTTCTGATAGTAAAACCTCGCTCTACAACCTGAATATTTTAATAAACCACTTAATAACCTCATCATTTAACACTTGAACAATTATTCGATTTACTAAATGTAATTTTAATGTCATTTGGCCTTGCAATAGACAATGTTTAAAATAAAAATAATCTTATATTTCGATGTAGTTACGCAAAAACGATTTCATTTGTCTTTTTAAAGACAGGCAGGCTTTATGTTAGAATGAAAATTCATGTAACTTGGATTGTATCTCTTTTGCATAACAACATCCATTTCTAAGCTAGATTATCAGCCACATTTTACAACATAGTGATACAGATTTGTACTAAATATTGATCTTATCCGAGAAGAGTTTGGGCAGCCCCTGCCAGCACTCGTAGTACTTCGCGTCTAGTTTCTGACACGTCTCGGCTCCCCACTTGGTTATAGCCAAGCTTAGCGATGACTCGAACATAAACGCCTGTTGAAAAGAAAATAGGAATTCTCAAGGTTTACGTAAGTATTGCATCAAATGAGGATTACCTCGTGGAACCCGATAAGTTGAGCAAACCGGTTTTTTACGAACTATATGTATGACACTTACGTGAATGTCATTTCAATGAATAGTTGTCTCGACTTCACCAGGCAACCCTCGATATGGTAAAATATCTCCTACCGAGTTAATGTCGTCCTAACAATGAACCTTATTTATAAGTCTCCTAACTTAACAAGCCGATAAGTAATGCATTATTTGGTCCCTTTCGCTCTTATCAATATTACAAAATAAGAGCATTCCCATTGTCCGTGAGGTTTTGGGACTCGGAATAGGTCCCCTAAGAGGTTTTTGGAAGCTCAAGGGTCGAATTTATTCATTCATATCGTTTAATGTTTACCATTATAAGTAGCACTACAATTATAGTCATAAACGTTTCTTAGCAAGCCGATAAGTTATTGTTTGTCCCTTTCGGTCTTATCAATATGTCAATTAGACCGAAAGGGACAAACAATACTTCTTGGCTTGCTACGTTAGGAGACGATTATGAATAAGGGGGTCAGTCTCATAATGATTGCCAACGACAAGACCGAAAGGGACAACAATACTTATATTGGCTTGCTATGTTAGCCTCGAACTGCCCATCATAGTCAGTTTGAACTATTTAAATGTAAACCAAATGAATTAAAAATAAAGTCGCTTTTCATTTGTCTTGCATTTTACATAAAAAAAAAAGATTTTTGAGTAGATAATAATCTTTTAACCTAAACGGGCTTTTCATTCATAATTTGTCAAAAATCGAGTACCGTAAAACTACACAACTATAGTCCAAAAGCTCCCAACTATGGTCCAAAACTAAGTCAAATATCTTCGATTTAGTGTAATTATTATGTTATTGACGCAGTTGTAACACAAAGTCTCCTCAATAATGATTAAAAAACTTAGATAAAACCAAAATAAAAGATTTCCATTGATGCTTAAATACGAGTTGAACTTGTGGACCATAGTTGTAGTACTGGACTATAGTTGTATGATTTCATGGTACGTCCTTTAGGAATCACAATGGGCAGGACGAGAACGAGGTTAGGAAACGTATATGAACAATGGGGACGGTTTCATACTTGAGTGCCAACGGCAATCTTCTGCGGTACCAATTCTGCGTTCGAGGCAGCGTTGAAGCACTGCGCGTCAGGCCCGTGCGGCGTCATCATAGAGTGCAGGGAGGCTCCGCCTGGCAGGAACCCGCCTTCCTTCGCCTCGTAAGCGCCGAGAATCAGTCCCATGAACTCGCTCATGCAGTTCCCTGTTATATAGGTAAAAAGGTTACATACCTAGGTTATACAGGGTGTAATCGATAAGTGTTTACAGGCCATAATTTCGTAAATATGAGAGATATCAGAAAACTTTTAACTGATATCGAAATTACGTTACCCAACGTGTAAAATTACACTAATAACTTTTTTGAAATAAAATCATAAATATCCCTTTATTAACTTCAAACCCTTCCATACATTTAGTAGGGAACCGTTCATTCAAAGACTAGTTTAATACTACCGAGGCATTTCACCGTTATCAAATGATCCATTATTTGTCTTATGTTATTTTATTACAACGTATTCGTACAAATAACGAATCTCTTAACATTTTTATCTCTTACGACACCCGACATTCTTTAAGGCTGTAAGTCGTCATACTAAATGTATGGGAGCGTTTTAACTTAGTATTTTTAATATTACTTCACCTATCTAGAAAAAGTTATTATAGTGTAATTTTACTCGTTGGGTAACGTACTTTCGATATCAGTTAAAAGTTTTCTGATATCTCTCATATTTACGGAATTATGGCATGTAAACACTTATCGATTACACCCTGTATACCTAGGAAAAAACATTCATCATCTCAGTCCACTGCTGGACTCAAATCTCCTATTACCTGTGCCTACGACCGCAGTAGGAGGTAAATGCTCAGGGTATTTCTCATTCTTTCGAATGACAGAATAAAATTACGAATTTTTTTTTTGTTTTAATGTAGGTTCGATGCCTAGAAAAAGCAAATTTTTTTTGGACTTTTAAAAATGTTTTAACCCGAGCAGCGTGAATATGATCGCTTTCCTGCTCGTTATCGCGCTCGCCTGTTCTCCGATCGGTGCGAAGAATTGCGCGAGACGCGAGAAGGTCGCACAATGATAGCCCCTACATTCCCTACAAGACTCACGCGAGAACACGCGAGAAGTGAGTGTAGTCGGTGAATCAACTTTTTTCTGTCTGTTATTACCATGGTTACGGTCGCCTGAGTCACACTGGTTTTATGCATAATTATGATACTTAAACTATGCAAACATACATTTTTCTGGTGTTAATTAAACCTTCTATTGATGGGCCATCTACAAACATGGACTGCATGTTTTCATAAATTAAAAGTAGCATAATTTAGCATAAAACCAGCGTGACCTAGGCGACCGTAACCATGGTAATAACAGACAAAAAAAAGTTGATTCACCCATCTGGCCTTCTCGCGCACACTTTCTCGGCAAGACTTTTCGGTGAGACTTCTCGCGTGTCGGGCCTACTACCGCGAAATCTAAATTCGTAAATTTCGCAGGACCAGGACCCTTCAATATTCACGGTGAATATTGAAGGGTCCTGGAGACAAACAAAAATCGTTAGAATGTTCTATAATATTTAAACATACACATCACATCATCAGCCTTTATCAGTCCACGTCTGGACAACGCCTCTCCTTAGCCTTTGCGTATGGACGCATTAGAAGGTAAATGCCCATAATCGGCACACTGGGCAAGCGGATTGGTGATCGCAGTAGTGTGTTCACTATGATTCATAGTGCTGCTGCCCATCATCAATCTTCGATATAGTTATTTGTACAACATGAGAGCAAAGTACGTATTTGATGCGAGTGTCAGTTTTGAGTCTTGAGCGTAGCGAGAGACTCGAAAGACACGAGATTCAAATAACTTTGCTCTCAAGTTGTACATACAACTTTTCACCTCAGCATGGAGAAAAGGAAATAAAATAACTTCAGCAGGGAGAAAAGGAAATAATAATAATATTAAATCATTTATTTAATCAAAATTAGTTTTAGTACACATCATTATTGGTACATACCAGTGTTGAGGTACCATTCTTATCTCTTAGGTTAACATTTTGATGAAAATTTTTTTATAAAACAGCATGAATGTAGGATTAATATGGATTTGACAACGTAATATTAATAGCAAGAACGAAAGGGATGGTCTTATTAAACTTTTAACTAGTGGAAGTGAAAAGGAACGATAATCGTCCGTCCTTATCACTGTGCCACTATTTTTTGTGTGGCACTTAGCATTCTACGTGTCAGACAAATGTGTTGAATACGTCACTAACGTCTGGGTCGCGTTTTATAAAGTTACAATTTACAATTTCGCTGTTTGCCTCTCTTTCTAGCCAATATGTGCGTGCGTTAGAGAGGCAAACAGCGAAATTGTAAATTGTAACTTTATAAAACGCGACCCTGGTGGGAGTGAAATTAAATGTTTTCAATGTGAAAGTGGACACAAACAACTTATCCCAGGGCTTATTTTGAACAATTTCATCTGTGTTTATCTTCTAGATATGGTGCGATGCGAAGTACTAGGCTGTAAAAGTAGAAACGAGCGAAAAATTGCTGACATAACCTTTCGCAGGTAAATATAGTGTTTTTCAGTCTAATTCTAAATGAAACTGTTAGCAAACCATTTTAAAATGTAAACTGATAAAAATACTAGTCATTAGAAAGCATTTGGGCCATAATTAACTCGGAAAAGGGAAATAATTCAGTGACTTTGTTATTGTTCGAGGGATGCCAGGGCAAGGAGGGTATAATTACCCAAAATTTTGGGGTAATTTCAGTATGATAGTTGCCCACGTTCGTAAAATTATTATAATGTATAAATGGTGGTTTGGCCCGATGGTGCACTTGCAGATTTTTTCTTTCCATAGAATTCTAATTATTTATGAGTAAATTAAATGTTATTTGTATATACGTTGTCGTTTTATTTTACCTTATCCTATTTAAATTATCCGAATAAGTTTGCCCAAACTAGTTTGGGTAATCGAGGGTTTATTTACTATGTTGTTTGTGGTAAGTAGGTACATGTAATTTTTCATTCTTCTAATGAAATCGATGATGATATATGTATATTTTTTTAATTTAATGTCAATAAGTTACTAAATATATCATTATTGACGAGTTGAAATTGAGAGTCGGGGATGGTAGAAGATAGTGTATACCTAAAAGTAAAAAAAAAATATTATTTTTAAGTAAATAATGCATCTTTGCTAGTCAATATGAGCTGTCCGCAAACCGTTTACACCATTCGTCAGTAGAATCCAAAAAAATGTAAACAATCCTAATAACTTGCATTATTCCATAATAAAACACTTAAAACATAATCGTAGTTTTATTCCGAACTTGAAAGAATTCACATACATTTTTAGTAAAAAATATTGATATTTATAGTGGTAACCTAAAATTATATCTGCGAACGTATTTCACGATATGTTTCAAACACGTCAGATGCTATGGAATGGATGCTATGTCAGCCATATTTGCTTACATTTTTTTTTTGGATTATACTGTCGGTTGGTATACGTTAAAATGCAATCTAATTGATATTCGGCAAAGATGTATATTTTGCTTGAAAAACGCCACGTATCTATGACAGTTTAAAATACTATTTCGTAAATTAAATAAAATAAGGTACACTAAGAAACTAAAACTCCACTTAAATAAACATATTTGATATTACATTTTAATATTGTTTCATATAATAGGGTAATTTTTCTCGCATGGCAACAACGCTCACTATATATCCATCCCTCTTAGTGGCACACTCGGCGCGGCCCCTCGTAAAACAGTTATAATTATTTAGAAATGAACTCATGTCGAATTTCTGAACGCGATTCTGACTCGCCTAGTACCACGATATCCGTCCGTTTTAAAACGGCTGTCTTTCTCTCTGTCACACTTATATATAAGAGCGATAGAGAGGTGGAATGACGGACGCCGAATGTTATGTATGCTTGGTGGTAGGGGCCATATGCCGTTCGGATACAAGGAATCGGGTCCGATAAAACGCGTCGTCTAATACAACTGGCTGAAATTTTTAGGATGCCATGAACGAAAAAAAAAATGCATATTATGACAATTTATAACGTAACATTTTTCATCTCTGTCTTTTTACTAACAAGTGAAAGAAACAAAAGAAAAAGTTGAAGTCTAAACGTCATGGAAAACAACATTCACTCAGTGAGCAAAATCGCACTTTGCTCACTGATTTCGCGAATCAAAAGAAGTCTTTTCGAGCTGCTGAGGTGAAAAATAAATGGTCAGTGATGCTTCAGTCCCTTAGACGACTCTTACGCCACCTACGGGAAGAGTTGGGGTGGTGACAAATGTATTTTTACTGCCGTCACCACACGGCATAAACATAGTAATAAAAAAACAAAATTCAACAACATCATCAGCCAATTTAAGTCCGCTGCTGAACATAGGCCTCTCCTGTTACCTATGCTCAGGAACGCCTTAGGAGGTAAATGGGTCAAAATTCTTTTCGTTGTCTTATTTTGTGTCCCTAAAAAACGAGACGCAGTGGTGATTTTTGTATGAGATGATGTTTTGTTTTCAATTTCTGATGTATGGATTAAAATCTAGCGTGAAAAAGAAATACAATTTTTTTATATACTGAGTCGAAACAGCATCTAAAAGCGTGACACAGTGGTACGAAACAAGACAACGAAAATAATATTGATCCAAATGGCAATAATCGCCACGCTGTGCAAACGGGTTGACGATCGCAGTAGGTTGTCCATTATGATAACGCTGCTGCCCATCATCGATTTTCGATTGACGGTGCATTACATGTAGGTGATGCATAGAAAGTCAGTATTAATTTGTTATGTTAGTTATTGATTTCGCAGATAACTATTCGTTTAGTAAACATTATTAATAGAAGTCGGTAAATTACCGGTTTTTGCATTCCGTAAAACCATACAACTATAGTCCAGTACTACAACTATGGTCCACAAGTTCAACTCGTAATTAAGCATCAATGGAAATCTTTTACTTTAGTTTTCTCTAAGTTTTTTAACCATTAATGAGGAGACTTTGTGTAACAACTTCGTCAATATTAAAATAATTACACTAAATCGAAGATATTTGACATAGTTTTGGACCATAGTTGGGAGCTTTTGGACTATAGTTGGGTAGTTTTACGGTTCCTTATTTGTGGCCATGAGAGTCGAAAAAACTATCTTTATCGCTCAAATTACGCTTAAATACAAACGACAGAGACAGGGTCACTCACGCAGTGGTCGAAGGACACCGAGTTGATGACCATGAAATTGGCGAGGTTGTATTTGTACGGCACGTAGTTGCCGTGCCACGCCACCACGTCGAACGGGGAGTGGCGCTGCTGTGCCGCGAACAACGCGCCTTGGTACTTGCTGATTATAGTGAAGTCTGAGGAAAAATATTGATATTAGCAGAGTTAATCCTTCCGTGCATATATTTAATATACATATTATGCTATCACACATTTTATTTCTGAAATGACTTATATAAACAATCGATGCCGATTAGAACTCTGTTGCTCATTTTGACAGTCAATTTGATTAGGTACTTATTTTGACATGTCTAATTTCATATTGATACAAATATTTAAATTCTAACGGTTTGTGTTAGGATCTTTATCAAATACAAACGAGGGGTTAATATAATATTCGGTCATAATCAGAAGCTAGAAGCATTATTTTATCGGATATTACCCGTGGAACTGTTAGGTACTCTAGAATACTTATTTGTAAGTTTACATGACATTAAAGTAAAAAACAGCAATGCGCTTTGAAACGAAAAGTAAACAACCACAATAAAATTGTTGTTACAAACCTGACTGCAATTAAGGTTTTTTAAACTCGCGCAAATCAGGTGTCACTAAAAGTAAATGCTCTCAAGGTAGCCGTTGCGTCACCAAAATCGAATAGTCGATTTTTTTACGTTTTCTTTTTAAATACAAGGTGCCACGAGGAAGGGGAAAGATATTAACCTCGTAGTCCCGAGTCATCTGAACCGGCGCAGGTTATGTTATTATGTTTATAACATTTAATAATTGCTTATTTATTTATGTAAGTACGTGCCGATATTATCCTCGTCATGGTATTTGGCGACTGGCGTGAGGAAGTCTCGCGGGTTGGCGAGCCCGTTGGCTCCGATCGGACCGAGGTCCGGCAGCTTGAAGTGCCCGTCGAACACCTCCAAGATGTAGCCCCTGGTAAAGGACAGACAAGTTGACAGACTGGAGTAAGTATAAGCCGCGCGCGCAACGCGTTTATGGGTCAAAATTCTTTTCGTTGTCTTGTTTCATACCACTTTGTCCGGTGTTTCTATGCGATTTTGTTACGCGTTTTTTTTGTTCATTACCATCACCACTTTATTTACCGTTTTATAAAAGCAAACGAGACTATTATGCCAGAATAGCAGACAAACATAAAAAAAAAAAAAATAAAAAAAAAATAAAAAAAAAAAAAATAGAACTACACTGTCACGCTTTTCGTTCCAAAATCGACTAACGAGCTTATTCTGCTAAAGGTGTGCATTCAAACCAAAAGAGCATTCGCTGTTCTATCCCCCGCTCTACAAAATCAACCAATACGTTTTGTGTAACGATCGAATTTCGTAGAGTGGGGGGGTTAGAATAGCGAATGTTCATTTGGTCTGAATGCACACCTTTAGCAGAATAAGCTCGTTAGTGGATTTTAATACAAGTAAGTTCAAGTTTCAGAATTAGTAGTTCTAAGTAGCAATAGTACCTTGTACCTAAAAATTTTACCTTCCAAAAACCTACGGGTCCTAGTCGGAGTCCCAAAACCTCACTTACAAGCAACGGGAATGCACTCATTTTTGGGCCCCCTTGTGTACAGGATGGAAAGGGCCGACGATCCTTTCTGCTACCGGCCGAGTCTATCAACTATTACGATGAACTTTCAGTATAATACCAACATAATACAACAATCTTTAAAACATTATAGCTCCCTCATACAAACTGAGTAATTAAGTTAGATTTCAATAGTGCCTATAGAGAAGTCTATTCTCCATGTACGCTTTCGATGTTGGCCCCATACTGAAAGCACTACCATCCTGGAACCTCCAGCTTTGTAGGCAGACTCACTACCGACTGAGCTACAGAGGCCGTCAAAACAAAAGGTACCTTCGGATTACGAAGTTCGTGGTAGATTCGCTGAACATTAGGTACCTGGATGGCCCGTCCACGGCAACTGCGAACCGCATTCCCAGCTGGACGACGGCGATCTCGTTGGGAGCCACCTCCATGATCCCGAATTCCGTTGTGATCCGCAGTTTGCCTTGTTGGGGCACTGGAACAAACACCGAGAGCATTAACCTCCTTATTCATAAACGTCTGCTAACTTAACAAGCCGCTAAGTATTGTTTGTCCATTTTGCTCTTATGGACACATTGTTAAGACCGAAAGGGACAAACAATTATTTACGGCTTGTTAAGTTAGCAGACGTTTATGAATAAGGGGGTAAGACGATAACAGGCCTGCTACGAACACCGAAGTTCGCAAACTCTCTCTTTCATGTATGGGAGCCATAAAGGTATCTCTTTGAGTGGTCGAGGTTTATGAGAGCGCAGGCCTGCAACCGCGGACACCGAAGTTCGTAAATTTTGGGGATATGTCACTGTCACTCTATGGCTGTTCCGCTATCACTCATTTCCGCCGGTCGCCCATGCCAGCGGCCCCAGGAGGCGGCAGGCGGCCCCTGGCCACCTCCCGTCACCGCCAGCGGCCGCTCACCGCCTCCTACCATGAGCAGCCGCTGGCGGTGACGGGAGGCGGCCAGCGGCCTCGGCGACGACGAGACGAGTCAGTCGCTGCCGGCCGCTGCCATTCCGGTCTGAATCGGCCCTTATGACGCCTTCGTGAGTGACAGAGACAAATCCCCGAAAACGAACGGTGTTCGCGGTAGCTGGCCTTCGCTTTCATAAACCTCGACCACAAGCAGGTACATATTCAACGCGCGTCTATCCCTCGGATAGTAATGCCAAAACTCCATAATAATTTGACACTAATCCGTGAGTACCTAAGAGTCGTTCTTCTAATAAAAGTTTGGTTATATCGAGCCTTAGGGTCGATTTGATAAAAAAAATCCGAAGCTTGGGTACTCTCGAATAGTAATGACCAGGGCCCGTAATTTTCATGCCGATGACATCAATTTGACGTGACGCCCCATTTAGGGTGATCCAAAATAGTTTTATTGTTCATTATTAATCATTAGTCGTCAATCATTTTAATCATGTACAATCTTCAAAAGTAGTATATTTACTCGTCAAATAAATAATTCCTACTTGATACATGCTGTACGTTAAAGAGGAATTCTGTTTTCTACGAAATTATTGTAATGTGTTAACAATATCATTAAAAAAATGTATGTATAAAAACAAATCAAATAGTTTTATTTATGTTTCACGTATCAAGTAGGTGTTATTTATTTCACGTGCAAATATACTAGTTTTGAAGTAATTTGTATATGATTAAAATGATTGACGACTAATGATAAATAATAAAACTATTTCGGATCACCCTAAATGGAGCGTGACGGCAAATTGATGTCATTGGCATGAAAATTACGGGTCCTGGTAATGACAAAACTCCATAGTAATTTGACACTAGTATCCGAGAATAGGTTAGCGTTATTCTATGATTATCAACATACCTATGAGGAGGTCTCCATCGCTGCTATAGAAGGCGCTACGTTCCATAGACTGGTTGCAAAGGTAGACGTGTATGGCGAGCCCATTGCGCGCGCGCGGGTCGCCTGCGCCGCATACTGTGTGCAGGCCTGATACGAAGTCCACTGGGGTGGTGGGCAAGTCGAAGGGTAGCCAGCGGGACTGATGGAACATAAAATTGTTCTATTCTTATACTAATCAATGAAATAAATAACAGACAGCAATAGTTTGTTTGTGGTTTTCCATTGTGACATCCATCGCTGAGGGATCCCATAATGGATTTATAATACCTACTGCTGATGTTTTTGAAATGTGGCAGTGGCAAGTTTAAAGTCATTATGCCATCATTAACATTTAAATTACAACTTAAAATTAGTGAATTTGGCAATGTAAAATATTATATAACAATTTTTCAATTAGCAAATTGGAGTTTATTTCGCTAGAAAAAGTAATATGCCTATGCGATTGTAGTAGTTAATTAGATATTAGGGTCAATGTCACTACTATCTACTCGTCGTGTACTAACATGATGAGATTGACCCACCATGGAACAGCCATCTTACGCAATAAATAATCACTATTAATAAGACTCTGGAACTATCGTGAGACTCAAATACATTTTTGTGAATATGTACGATGTATTCCGGAAAGCCTATAAAATTATCAAGCTAAGTCCGTGAAAAATCCCGAGTTTATTATCCGTGTTATTTTTATTCATCTTTGGCAGTTTATTTCCCCAATTCTATGAACGCCGGTTGAATTAAACTTGGTTTATTTTATACCTGATTTGGATCTGGCTCCTGACCGTCCCAGTTGTGGGTCAGGTGTTTGGCGACATTGAGACGTTTGAAGGGCTTGTGTATTACCGATGGACGGATTCTGTAACATCAAACAACTTTAGGTCATATAAGATTTCTGAATAGTAATAAGTGTAAATAAGTGTAATAGGTGCCATAAAACCACCTCATAAGCTCCCAACTATGATTCAAAAATAAATCGCTTTGTGGAACAAATCTTAATATTTTATGAAATAATGTAATATATGTTCTGTTTTTAAAGCGAAAGCGAATAAGTACGTAGGTATCCAATCCCACCTTGGACGTCACTGAACCAGCTCTTTCATCTTTGGTATGACATCTAAAGAAGAAATCACTCACTTTACTCTCGGACAGACCCGATTTGAAAGAGTGTTGAATTTTATCCAAGCGAATAGGCTGTCGCTCTAACAATAGTGTGTAGTTATAGTGTAGCTTAAGTCAGTAGGTAACAGTCCGTTATTTATAAAACCAGGTGCGTTTATTCTCTTGTCTCGACGCCGCTTCAAAGATGACAATACGGACCCGGAACCGGATAAACTGACATAGGTATCATCATCAGCCTATCGCAGTCCTCTCCTATTAACTATGCGTATAGAGGCAGATGCCCATAATCGCCACGCTGGGTAAGCGGATTGGCGATCGCAGTAATATGTCCACTATGATAAAGCTGCTACCCATCATCAATCTTATATCAAAGAATGGTCAGTGACACTTCAATCCCTTAGTCGGCTCTTACGACACCCGCCGGAAGAGTTGGGGTGGTGACCAATTTATTCTTACTATCGTCACCACACGGCCAGACCAGCCAGAACAGACCAGACCAGCTTGAGCAGATTATAATAATCTGATTGGAGCATAAAGTTGAAGTATTCCACTGTACACTGTACAACTATCGTAGCTCAATCTTGATGGGTCCTGGATTTTCTCCAAGCAAACTGGCTGGCCAATCGCTCTAACACTCATGGCGTAGCCTAAGTTGTATTCGGTCATTCTCAAAATTTAAAGCCTAATTCAAATTACTGTGTCACCGAAAAATCGGCTAGGGTAATTTGATCTAGATGTAGACATTCGAGAATGACCGTTTTATTTTAAAAAACAGTGTTACCTATAAAACCAGGTGCGTTTATTCTCTTGTCTCGGCGCGGTGAACGCGGAACCCGACAGTTGTTCGGCGTAGAGGCCGTACGCGCAACGCTGCGGTGTGTTCCGGCTAGCCGGCAGCGCGCCCGGTCGCCGCGGATCCTCGGATGCGAATTCGGATCCGAAGCCGGATAGATACTGATTTGGATTAGGAATCATTTAAGTAGGTTCAACTTTTCAAAGTTTTATACAGTGAAGTGGTAAATGTATGGCGAAAAATATTCTACAATTATATTCATAGCACCGAGTCGCAATATATTTGCAAGATGATTGATTACATATTAATCCACACTTAACTGTTAAAAACTGTAAAACCACGTCTTCTATTTTTCACCAAATTGTAAACATACAATACCACTACATAATTTCTCGATAAATCTATAATAAAGTCGAAAAGTGTTAGGCCACATTTTTGACTGATACATAATTACCAACATTTTCAACGTAGGTATGTTGTACAGGGTGTTTTTTTTTCGACCGTTCAAATTCTACGTAGTGAATGTGTAGGTCATACTGACCAACTTTTACTATGGGGACAAAGTCGAAATCGCGAAAAAAAATCAGCTGTTTCATACATTTCAGCCGGCGTAATGCCGCCAATTTGTATGAAACAGCTGATTTTTTTTTCGCGATTTCGACTTTGTCCCCATAGTAAAAGTTGGTGAGTATGACCTACACATTCACTACGTAGAATTTGAACGGTCGAAAAAAAAACACCCTGTATAATGAATACTGTAAATAAAAGTTGAACAAACGTTAAAATAATTGTGAGCGTTTAGTTAAAAACGTCCCGCTTTGTCGCTTTCGATAAGGGCGCTTAGGCATTTAATTCGTATAAAGGTAAAAGCCAATTACGTCCTAATGTCGAGCGACAAAAACTGACTGAAACGCTCACAATTGATGAAAATTACTAAAGTTACATATCGTCGGCTGACAAGTAAAACTCACTATACAAACTGTCACTACTCTTAGCAACCTCGTATGTGATTATGATTATTGAATCAGAACTGAGATACGAGCTTTATTTCAAGTACCTACGTATTTGTTACTTAGTGACTTTTGCTTGTCAACCGACGATATAATAAAGTGTACCTAGAGATTTTTTTAGCATTTACAAAATCAATAAACAAGTGCCAAATATTTTCATTACATAATTAAAAACTTACCTTCAACTCGGACATTTTCTTTAAAAACAACGCGTTCTCCTCGATTGAACACACGACCAAATACCCAACATGTTTACTAGCCAGGCTATATAATTTCTACGAGTATGCTAATGCGCCCGGTTTACTACGGATAACTTCCAACAATCTCGAAAACAAAGTCTTAGTAAACAGAACAGATTATTAAAACGAAATTGACATGATACTCGCACGTACACACCTCTGGTGGTAATAATAATGTAAATTGTTTAAGTTATAAGCGGCCGAGGGTGGTGAATGATTTTTTCCACCTATTTATTTATGTACTTTTTTTAACGCTTTTACTTTAGTTTTATTGCTATTTTGTTTTTATTAATTTGAAGAGCAGAATTGCAATAAGATTCAAGTACCTACTAATAATAGGTACTATACTTGTCCATACCATAATACCCATGGGTATAATAGGTGTATACGTTTAACACCTTCGCTGCGGCAATTAGCTTAACTCGTAATTAACCTTTGTAAGGGGTCGAAAAACCCCCTACCGCAGTGAACGTGCTAAGTGATACTGTGCAACTTTTAGAACTCCGAAATCGCGATTGACTTTTACATATATATTGGTTCCGTGATTTCGACATTTTGTAGGGGAAAGTTTTTTTTTCGCGATTTTGGTACAAGATTTCAGTATGACTTATATATACGGCGTGTGCGAGATTATTAGTGATTTGGGAAATACCCTGTATAACGTATTTACTTGTACAACTAACTTAAATTTCAATACAAGGTGCATCAAAAATAATGGATATCTATTTAAGATCATGTTCTTTCCTACGAGTACCCTCGTATCCTCATAATCAGGAAGGTTGATATGCATGGAGGGCTGGTGTCTTAATTAAGTTTACCGATTGCATTTTTCACTACCCAAAGCATGTGTAGAAGAGATCGCTCTTTAGCGATAGGAGCGCCCGTTATGTTACCTCTACCTCTAAGAGTGTACACTTACTGATGTTTTTATTTTGATGAGGTGTGCAATACAGAGTAGGTATTGTCTTAGACGACTCGATCAAAATTTTACTTATACTTAATCTAAATAATAACGATATGAAAACTGGATGGCCAAGACGAGTAGGTATATAAAGTGTTACACCATATTATGTAATTAGATGTAAGAATTAATTAGACCGCGCGTTTTTCTAATTCTAGGCATTTTTTTATAATTGGCAGGTACGTATTTATCGTTTACAATTTAAGCTTCAATTATTTAGTCGTTATTTGCATGATACATTCAATTTGAATGAAATTCCGTAGGATGCAAGTAGATATTTATATCCCACAAACAAGTTTGTATCACCAATAGGAATAACTGGTTTAATGGTATCGTCAACATTTATATTTAAATGAGGGAGGCGTGATTCTTACGTCGGTCAACAAAATACTGCTGCGGCAAAACAAAAGTCTTATGTGTAAAAAGGTTCAGAAAACCCTGCCTTAGATAATAGGGCACTAGTCATTGTCTACATTTCATTGGCTTTGACACATATTCAGTGACGTTTCAAAATAAGGTGGTAAATATAATGACCATTGCACTCAGTTAAATGTTAATTTTCTTTTTCTCACAAACAACACTATACCTATACCTACACGGTGCTCGGGAGCATTGTAGTGTATTCCTGCCCATATTTAGAGACTTTAATGTAATATTAAAATCATCTGGATTCGGCTTGGTTTTAGAGATAATCAATGTTATTTCGAAATATGGTTAAGATCGAAAGCGCCGTAAATCTTCGTTTTGATAACAATGCTACCACAATATAATTATGTACTATTTTTACCATACCTCTTGCCTAGGGCTGCCAACCGTCCCGCTATATGCGGGACGTCCCGTTTCTGGGGCCCTAAAGTATGCGTCCCGCGAAGGGTTCGCGCGGGACGCCAGTTGTCCCGCTTTTCAGGGAACACTAAACTAGTAATATGAATACGTAAATGAAAGCAACTAAAATTTCGGCTTGTTAATTTGAATGTACCGCGACATCCGTACCAATAGTCCGCGAGCATCGTGCACTGAACGTGTATACTGCCAAAATATGAATGATTGCGATGGGTGCAATAGGTGCATCTAAATTGAACCGATCTAAAATTAACACCTTCCCGGACACTCAACGCCTATAGACGTGATTCCATTGTTCTTTCTATTGTGTCTGGAGTAGTGTCCGTGAAGGTGTTAAGCATTGTTTTTTAATGTTAATGTCGTTCCCGTCCCGCATTTTATAGCCAAGTCCCGCAATTTATTCGCGAATGTCCCGCATATCTGTGATTTTTGGTTGGCAGCCCTACTCTTGCCTGACAATCAAAATCGATACAAAATATTCTGCGTAACAATAAGCAGTCACCAAAAAGCTTGAAAGTAAACATTTGACGATTTTTTGTTATTATTTAGTTCTGGCAATGTTATACTGAGTATAAAAAAATCCAAAAGGTGAAAAAAATGTTTCGGGGACATTTTACAATTAGGCCACGCGATAAATAACAGACAAAAATACTTTCGCAAAGATATTTATTTCGTTTATATGAACAAATGTTAAGCGATCTGAATGTATTCGAGTACAATTCATGACAGTAATGGGCTATACTACAATGGTGAATGATGATCCTTCAACTACTATATACAAATGAAGACATACATAACAAGCAAGTTATACGGGCAAGAGTAGTTGAAGATCAACTATAAAAGTGATTACAATGGGTGGATTTCATATGATGATTTTACAATTTCATTAGTAAATTTCAAAATTGTAACTACATTAGGTACATCACTTATAGCATGACATTAATATTATTATTGTTCGTATTAATACTTTATAGCTACCAATTTGTGAGATCGGGTTAGAGGTCTGAATACACGGTCGCGTCCCTCCATGTCAACAACTGGGCAATCTAATTATAGCCTTTAAATCACCAATTCGACATGTTTGATGACCATTAATGAACTTTATGCATATTATAATAAGAGTCATCAGTCAGATTGCTCTGTTCAATATACCTTACACCCAAACATTTCCCTTCTAATTATCTATTTCTCTAAAAGTTGCATCTGAACATTAAGTTGCATTTGACTTTTTGACTATTGAGAGTCGGAGGTAACAACTGACGAACTGGAAAAATAAGGGCAAGAACGGTCTAAAACACAATTACATTTAATCTTCCTTGCCAACACTATCGCGCCTGACTGGACAGACCTCTAACTTAAGAATCTCCAGTGTTCATACAATCACACCAACGGAAGATATTGTCGTAAATATACTTAATTTTCAATTCATTTCTACAAACAAGCAAAATGATTTGGACAAAAACATCGCGTGCTAATATAGCAATAAAATATCATTCAATTGAATGCACAATTGATTATAATAATAATGAAGCTAAAACATCGATCTTAATATTAAAATATTATGCATTAACAATAAAACTTAATAGTGAACAACATAAATCACAGTTACGTAAGTTGAAAGCGCATAAATACAAATACAATAAGCGCTTCACTTTAATTATTATAATATAAAAAGTATTCATATTTTTAAAACATACAAAAATTAAAACTAGGGTAATAAAAAACATAATTCATATTTTGTTCCTGAAATAAACTTAAATTACAACCTAATTAGGTAAAACATTTTTTTTAAATATAAGGTAGATCTGGGTAAGTGAAATGTATCTCTTTGACAGCTTTGAATAATTACAAAAAAAAGTGTCACAGTTCCAAGGTTTCGCTTACCCAACCTGACCGTATTGAATGAAATTATAACTTTTGATTCACTAGAACCTACCCTACGTACATTAATATCACACGGCCGTACAGTGGCCTTATACATACACGTACTGATATCATACATTGATAATTATATTTGGTAACGATTGAAATAGCAATGACAACCACATAGGATAATGTTCTAATCCATTTCTACTTGTGTTATTTAGTACACAACTTTCAATCTCAAAATGCGATTATTTTATTTCAACTAGCTTGCAAATTATTCAATTGTGCTAAATAAAACTTGTAAAAATGGAGGTTGCTTAAAAATATGAATTATATTCCAAACAGTCAAATAAATTGTTTTTAGTGAGTAAAAAAAAAACGAAACCATTAAAATTAGCTTTAAAATAATAAAGCTACAAAAGGTTCGTGATATAATACTCTGATTTGGTATAAAAGCTACTTTAGCCAACATCGTCATGCCAAGCTGCCGTTTTCTGTAAACTTGTACCTTTGTTCTTCCTACCTTATGTATGAACAAGCCAAAGATAGTAGGAAATGTTTCAGATCGACCGGCTCCAAAAATATATTAATGATTTTGAGCTCTATACATACTTTCTGAAACGAATACATATTTTCAACGTGACTGTACAACGATAAATTGTAAAACTGTCTTGAGAATATCATTCTTCAGAGTCACGTAACATATTAGAAAAAATTGTACAGGCCTGCCTACTGAATGTTTTATAGTGGTATGGGTGTGTTATATTATCAGTATCACGTGTATAGCGAGATTAGCGAGACGGTCAAGACACGTCATGTCACGCCACTTGTAAGTCTTACAACCCCTCCCACCCCGCTCCAATACCACTAGAACAGATTCGGTTAAACGCCAAGCCCAAGTTAACGTGTTACGTGTTACGTGTATACGTGTTTTTTTTGGATGTGGTGGATTAAAATTTCACCAACTTTGAACTGGTGCAGAGCATGAGTCTATACATAAATGTCGTAAGGAAGACCGTAAATACATATTAAGTAGTTTGAATATTTACATGTCGCAGCAGCGTCATCATAGTGGACACGTTACCGCGATCGCCAATCCGCTTGCCCAGCGTGGCGATTATGGGCTTTTACCTCCTAATGCGTCTATACGAGAGGCCTACCTCCAGCAGTGGACTGAGATAGGCTGATGTGATTTACATGTGTATATTCAAGTAAATTCATGTTGTTGTAATAGAAATTACTATAAGTTTACGGCGCATAACTGGCACATGGATGAGCGGAGCGGGACAGAATAAATAAAATAAAATGAATTAATTAATGTGGTATTTTAGGACCCGCCAGCTATGAGTGACAGTATTGGGGATGAATGTTTCACATCTAAAAGAGTCACACCGAAGCACAAGTTTCAGAACAGCGTCATCACAGAACTCTGCCCAAGCCATCTACTAATACCATCGACTTACAAAAATAATCAAATCTAAACATTACATTGATGATAACATTACATTTTGAAAAATAATATCAATTTCACTTGGGATATATTTTTAGATATGCAGTTATCATTTATTCGATATAGAAAGCCGAAATCCGACCACGAGAAACTACATATCCGTTCTCCACTGAGAATACTAAGAACATTATTCCTTTTCTAAAGAAATGCTTTATATTATAACGATTGGACTACTGATTATAATTTGTTTATATCTATTGCATATCTATTGTGTTTTACAGTCCTCGGCCTGACAGCTGTCAATTCGATACATTATCTGTCAACAATGTCAGTTTTTGACATAATATAATGTATTGAAATGACAGGTGTGAGAGTGGATTTCATAGCGGCCGAACACTAATGTCTTAAGCTACATGTAGTCACGGCTAACTAACTACAATAACAGTATATTATACTCGTAAAGATAATATTACACGGATGAGTATTTTTTACACTGGACGACTAATCGACTATATATTATGCATCTTGTAGTCTGGCTAACAGAAGTCACTTACGTATATTCACCATGTAAAATCAAACACGTGCAGTCAACATTTGCAATGGTAGACGAAAAAAAGCTAACGACTTTTCATGGTATTTTATTACACATCAATTGTTGGCATATAAGCTTTGATAATACGTGTTCTTCTTTCAAAATAAAATACCTAGATAGGAACCTAGTAAGTAAAAATTTTATGGTTAGAATATGTATCAGGATGAGACTTTTCGTAGAGTATAATTACAACTTTTGTTAGCCAGGCTATTGGTGGGGAAGCACATTACCATTTGTCATTTTTGTATTGTGTTTAGTGTCTATTTTCGATAAGTACTTATAACGTTCAAAATCACGTGTTGATGAAATCAAATGCAAAGATTTTGCCATTCAAAGAATTGATACAATCTTAAACCTGTCAGTGTATTCTAGGTAATGATGTATGCCAGATTATTTGCAAATCTTATTTTGCACTTCTATATTTAATTGAGTAGTTAAATAAGTGAAATATCATTGCAGTAGACGATACGATTCTACACAATATCAAACGAAAATACCTATTCAGTCTAGTACTAGGTCATATTCCATCTTTGTGTATTAGACAGGATTTTAATACGAGTATCCAATTATCATACTCAATTATTGAGTAAAGTCGAACGTTACAGTAATAATATGTACAATTGTACATCCGTAATAATTTTACAGATTTAAAACATTTTTAAAAGCACACCCCCAAACGTGGACAAGTTGATTATTTTGCCGTGTATACATTGCGTTTATATTGTTATAGGTGCTCTTGGGAGGGAGTGCATTTTAAAAATGATTCGTATCTACATACATACATATATTACGTGTCACATATACAAAAACCTTTTTCTTGCAAGTATTACTGTTTGATGTGCTTGTGTTTCATCCAAGTTGACACCGTGGGATTGTTGGTGCCGTTTCTTGCTTGTACAAAACTTGATATACAAGTGGAAATCTCTTTTTGACGCACTTTTAGTTAGATAAGAAGTGCTGCTTGTGTTACCTTGGCCTCGCAACGAATAATCCACAGTTAAAAAGGCACTTTAAAAGTGATTTTGTGAAATAGTCTTTCAACACAATGCGAGCCTTTATATCCCAGAGAATAAAGAATTAGTTGAATAATGTATCCTAATAGATTACATAGTTTATTTCGTTTTTTAAGCATGTCAAAAAATATTTAACCACTTAATAATTTACTAGAAGAAAATAGGTAATATTTATACGCGACATTAAAATCGCGTTACAGTGTATGCTTATAAATATGCACTATTAATATTAGCACAAAAAGCTACTACATAGATGCTTTAAGTAAACGATTTAAATCGATAACTATAGGTACACCTTTTTAATAATCTATAGTGTAGATGAAGCGATCAATAAAAGGCTATATTTTTGTTACTTTTCTGACTAGTTTATTTATTATATTACAGAATTGTTTACTGTTTAGAAGCCTTTAGTGTGTTTATAATATAAAGTGAGTGAATACTTCACTAAGTTCGAGTTACTTATATTTTTCGTTGACCTTTATAGCCTATTTAGGTGCGTATATTTGGTTATTAGGAAAGACATCTACTACGAGTATATTGCAAACACGCCTGACCTTACAACAGTAAATCGATCGCCGCATCTAACACATTAATTCCAAACAGTATTTTGTGATGGCCGTAGCTATACACGGTGTTACGTCAGCATTCCGAAAGATTTTAATGCTGGATTCCTGACCATATTTAGAGTCTTTAATGTTATATAAAATTTCCTGGATTCGGCTTGGTTTTAGAGATAATCAATCTTTTTTCGACGTAACTCGTCATTTAACTTCTTTTGGATTACAATGCTACCACAATGTGTTCTACTAATATTACCACACCTTTTTCCTGACAATCAAAAAATACGAATAGACTTAACGAAATAACCTCTACCTAAAAAAAACAATTGAAATAAATAATTTAAACAAATTGCTGTTATGATAAAAAGTACTGGAAATGTTAAAAAGTATTCAAATCGGCCTAAAAAAAAAGAAAAAAATTTTTTTTTGGTGGAATCGACATAATATTTTTTGGTCTCATAATATTTTTTGTTTATTTTGATGTCTAGAATGCATAGTTAAAATCTTTCGCAATGCTCGCGTAACACCGTGTATAATCATAATTTTATAAACAAAGGGCTTAAAGGCAGTATGCTATGTATATCTTGAATCGTAAGCGCGGTTACCTAGGTCAATTTTTAGGCTTACAATGCCTGTTTGGTAATGCTATCTATCACCTTATAAGAGCGTAAAGTCTGTTTCCTACCGCCATCTTCAATCTTAGAAGGACTTAAGGGTTATTTGCGACCATCTTCAACAACAATTGCTTTTTACGACCATGGTTAACCTTACAAGGGCGTAAGGACATACAGTCGAAGACAAAATAAGGGGTATACAAAAACGTTCAAAAATATGTCCCAGTGCACTCTAATTCTGTGTAATAAGAACGTCGTAACATATGTATGAACGGATTCTTTCGATACTTATTTTTGCACTTGACTGTACAGTACCGGTCAAAAGTTTTAGTATACTCCCATGATTTCGATACAAAATAGATTTTCGAGCGATCATTTGTTTCAGTGTTTAACAGCAAAATATTCTTTCTAACGATGTCTTGCTAATTCGAGAGCTATTAACGCACTTACGCCGACCAGGTGTTATAACACCGATTTTTTTTTTCTTTTTTTTTGATAATTGTAGTATTTTATTGACAATTAATCACTTTATCGTAAAAAATCCGGGGGTCACATTTTTTTGGTTCCAGGCTTATCTGAGTTAATATTAATTTCCCATAAAATCAGGACGATTTAATACAAATCCGATAATTATTCATAGGCAAGTAAAGTTGTAATGTTTTGATAATTACGAACACTGCGTGGGCATGACTACAAAAACCTGCTACGGTAAATTAAAAAGGAATGACTCAATAATCAGTGAAATATTCGTTGAAAATAAGTGTTGACTTAAATGTTAGAAAAATGATACCCGAAAAATCGATTTCGTATAAAAATCGTGGTGCGAACTTAAATTTTTGACCAGTACTGTAAGGACTATTTCCTACGTTGAAGACAACGTTACAATGCCTTGTTACGGCGATTATCAACCTAAGGCGTAAGGGCTATATGCTACGGCCATCTTCAATCTTACAAGGCTATCTTTTTACCTTCAAGCTTAGGCTTGTCAGTCACTAAACCCAAGCTAATAAGGGTACCTTACTGCTGCGGTAGCATGTGCGTCCAGGCTGCTTCGAATTTACTGTGCGCGGTGCTACACGCAGATTTAGATGCTTCGACTACGCTCAGAGGGAATGGCTCGCTCTGTTGGAGAAAAAACACTTTATTAGTTTATATTTATTTCCAAAAACCTATATCTAAGATTGGCCCTTGTGGCATCGTACCGAGGATGCTGGCGGCATTTATTTACTGTATCGCAATACTGTTAAATTATCGACATATTTAAAACAACTCAAACTGGAACTTCAGTATCCATTTTACTGAAGTTAATTGAGATAGAGAGATTAATTCCGTGAAAATACGAAGGAAAAATATTTAGCACCACAGTGTTACAGTAATGGTTAGAAGTCAGCAAATAGAATAGAATTCATTTATTTGGTGTAAAAAGGTAAACTTAAATTAAAATACATCTTAAACTAAAAACAACACAATATACTCACAGACTAACATACTGTGAAGCGCACAGAAGGCTCGCTCCACGGCCGCTATGAGCCGCTGCCCACCACCAGATATACTCACAGTAAGCGCACAGAAGGCTCGCTCCACGGCCGCTATGAGCCGCTGCCCATCACCAGATATACTCACAGTAAGCGCACAGAAGGCTCGCTCCACGGCCGCTATGAGTCGCTGCCCACCACCAGATATACTCACAGTAAGCGCACAGAAGGCTCGCTCCACGGCCGCTATGAGCTGCTGCCCACCACCAGATATACTCACAGTAAGCGCACAGAAGGCTCGCTCCACGGCCGCTATGAGCCGCTGCCCACCACCAGATATACTCACAGTAAGCGCACAGAAGGCTCGCTCCACGGCCGCTATGAGTCGCTGCCCACCACCAGATATACTCACAGTAAGCGCACAGAAGGCTCGCTCCACGGCCGCTATGAGCTGCTGCCCACCACCAGATATACTCACAGTAAGCGCACAGAAGGCTCGCTCCACGGCCGCTATGAGCCGCTGCCCACCACCAGATATACTCACAGTAAGCGCACAGAAGGCTCGCTCCACGGCCGCTATGAGTCGCTGCCCACCACCAGATATACTCACAGTAAGCGCACAGAAGGCTCGCTCCACGGCCGCTATGAGCCGCTGCCCACCACCAGATATACTCACAGTAAGCGCACAGAAGGCTCGCTCCACGGCCGCTATGAGTCGCTGCCCACCACCAGATATACTCACAGTAAGCGCACAGAAGGCTCGCTCCACGGCCGCTATGAGCCGCTGCCCACCACCAGATATACTCACAGTAAGCGCACAGAAGGCTCGCTCCACGGCCGCTATGAGCCGCTGCCCACCACCAGATATACTCACAGTAAGCGCACAGAAGGCTCGCTCCACGGCCGCTATGAGCCGCTGCCCACCACCAGATATACTCACAGTAAGCGCACAGAAGGCTCGCTCCACGGCCGCTATGAGCCGCTGCCCACCACCAGATATACTCACAGTAAGCGCACAGAAGGCTCGCTCCACGGCCGCTATGAGCCGCTGCCCACCACCAGATATACTCACAGTAAGCGCACAGAAGGCTCGCTCCACGGCCGCTATGAGCCGCTGCCCACCACCAGATATACTCACAGTAAGCGCACAGAAGGCTCGCTCCACGGCCGCTATGAGTCGCTGCCCACCACCAGATATACTCACAGTAAGCGCACAGAAGGCTCGCTCCACGGCCGCTATGAGCCGCTGCCCACCACCAGATATACTCACAGTAAGCGCACAGAAGGCTCGCTCCACGGCCGCTATGAGCCGCTGCCCACCACCAGATATACTCACAGTAAGCGCACAGAAGGCTCGCTCCACGGCCGCTATGAGTCGCTCCAGCTCCGCGCCGCTACCCACCACCAGCGCCAAGCCAGAGCCCCGTTCGCGAGCTTCGCACACCGACCATTCCTGCATTAATAAATGCACATTAAAATTAGAATGAGACAATCTCACTATCGATATACATCAATGGTGATCTCAATGAATGCTTGTGATGTGGGTGCCAGGCGACGATATATACATATAATAGATATATGCATATAAGTACTTAAATACATAGAGAACCATGACCAAGGAACATACAATGGTGATAAATACACTAATAATGCCCTCGCCGGGATTCGAACCCGGAACCTCCAGCTCCGTAGGCAGTCACTACTAACTAGGCTACGGAGGCTGACATAAACACTGATGGTTAAATACGTATATTATAATACAAACGTACGTAAACATATGTTCCGATAAAAGTAGCCCTTATTTTAAAGTGGTTAAAACAAAGATAACTTACCAAACAGCACCAGTTTTCGTCTGTGTCGGGTATTTTAAAGGCGGTTAGGTTCTTGAGAGACCCGCACGCCAATATCTCGACGTCTGTCCGCATCTCCGCAATATATTCTATAAAAAAAATATCGGTTAAATGCGAGTCAGACATTCGTTCCATTTTTATTGATGTAAAACGAAGTACTTAAGTGTGTTTTTTTAAGAATAATTAATTACAATTCAGTCCCCTTAAAATATATTACAAAACTGTGCAGCTCTGTGGTATGTTTAGACGATGCAAGTAATTTGCCTTTAAGTAACGCCTACGAGCCTCGTTCTTTAAGGTAGCCAGCCGCTCCAGTAACGAATGCTAGGTCGAGTGATTCTCGCACGCGTAGTACTTCGCGCGAAGTTATTAGCACTCTCAGCCAGAATGTTTTGACAAAGAGAGCTTCTGTGCTAACTTTAGACTATGCGAGTTACTTGCCTTTAAGTAACGCTTCAGAGCCTCGTTCTTTAAGGTAGCCAGCCGCTCCAGTAACGAATGCTAGGAGTGGTTCTCAAACGCTTAGTACTTCGCGCGAAGTTATTAGCACTCTCAGCCAGAACGTTTTGACAAAGAGAGCTTCTGTGCTAACTTTAGACTATGCGAGTTACTTGCCTTTAAGTAACGCCTCCGAGCCTCGTTCTTTAAGGTAGCCAGCCGCTCCAGTAGCGAATGCTAGGTCGAGTGGTTCTCGCACGCTTAGTACTTTGCGTGAAGTTACTAGCACTCTCAGCCAGAACGTTTTGACAAAGAGAGCTTCTGTGCTAACTTTAGACTATGCGAGTTACTTGCCTTTAAGTAACGCTTCCGAGCCTCGTTCTTTGAGGTAGCCAGCCGCTCCAGTAACGAAAGCTAGGTCGAGTGGTTCTCGCACGCTTAGTACTTCGCGCGAAGTTACTAGCACTCTCAGCCGGAACGTTTTGACAAAGAGAGCTTCTGTGCTAACTTTAGACTATGCGAGTTACTTGCCACAGAATTAGATTTGGATAGAAGAAACAAGTTCATTCATTTGTATGGCGGCCGAGCGTGTCAGATTTTGTACTGAAGTTGTTACTTGCCTATGATTTTAAATATGTCTCAGGCCCTTGAGTATTCATATTTTTTTGTGTTGTTGCAATAAATATTACAAGGAGGCATTATTAATGTTTTTGTTCACTTCAACTTACAAAATATGACGACCGAAAGCTGCAAGCTGCGATTAAAGACGGACAACTCAGTCGATTTCACTGAGTTCATTTGACACGCGAAGTAGATACGTTTGCTTGATCTATGGTATATATGACATCTGTGTTACTTACCTTTAAGTAACGCCTCCGAGCCTCGTTCTTTAAGGTAGCCAGCCGCTCCAGTAACGAATGCTAGGTCGAGTGGTTCTCGCACGCTTAGTACTTCGCGTGAAGTTACTAGCACGGTGCAGGCGTTGGGTGGCCCCGAGCGTTCGACTGATATACCGTCTTTTTCTTCTAATGCCTGAAACAATTTGGTACTTTAATTTCATAGGTACATTGAAAGTGGTTGCCAAGTATGTTATACATATAGCCCCCTACCCATACAAGAGAAATAACTGCGACATGTAAATACAATGAATAAGTACCTACTTTGCAGGAAATTATGGTAGTACATTACTACAGAGGCCGGGACGAAAGGATTTATCAGTGAGGTATGTATGTATACTATGTATAGTGGCTTTTGTTTGTCAAATAAGCAATGCAAAAAATATAGGAAATGTGAGACTTGTTTCTTTTCTAAAACGGTGTGTTGTAGCTCGTGTGTATGGGCCTTTACATTTTTTTCATCACACTTGCTGCCTAAGCGCGCCATTCGTTACGCGCGCAGCGGGAGTAATAGAAAAGTGAAATTCCTCAGGGAGTAATAGAAATGTCAGTACATCATTTAATAATGTTATGTCTTAAAAGTTATTTTTTGTCGGCAAGTGTGATGAAAAACATTGTATGCATCACGGTCGGTAAGCGGAATACTAACTCGAGTCATAAAAGCCCTCCGCCTAACGGCGTCGGGCTTCTAACACTCTCGTTAGTAATTCCGTACTTACCTCCCTCGATGCACAATGTACTAATGTTAATCGATGCCCTAATACCCGTGCCAAAAATTTTTGTGGAGTGGAAATTAAAAAAAGGACTGCGCCGGAGTAGGCCTGCAAGATTTGTATGAAATTCCATTAACGACCTACTTTCCTAGCCGCTACTGAGACTTCATACTACGCACTTAGGCAGCCTATTATAAGTATCATAATATAATACAAAGGATTTCGTTGAATATCTGAGAAAAAAAAATTTAAACTAAATTTGCCTCTTAAAAATATTGTGTATTACTTGGGAAAGTAACCCTCATATTCATAAACGTCTCCTATCTTAGCAAACAGATAAGAATATTGCAAAATCGAGTCATAAAAGACATACTTGTAGGCAATATTTCTCTTTACCCCCCACGTAAAACAATGTATCACTATGCGCGATAGTCAACCAAACATTATCAATACAATTAATGACGAGTTCATTGCCTGATAAATACATAGGCACTCCAAAATAAATCATACTGTGCATAGTAACTAAGATACGCGACACCGTTTAATTATGTTTTTAAATTGATATAATACAATAAGTTACGTTCACCTAGCAAATTATTATACTTTCATGTCGACATTGACTGGTGCTAGTTTTTTAAAACATTTTTTTACTATATTCAGTCACATATAATATTAGAAAATTGTCATATTATATATATGACCATATACATATAATGAATATTCTCTTCATATAAGAGTTTATGCAATAGTGACATAATACGTATCTGACGGGCATTTTTTGTGTAACTTAAATAATTTAATTTTTGTTTTTTAGTAGTAATACTACTACTATTATGCACATACATGCTGATGACATGGGTTCAAAATTCAAATGTTTTGGCGTTGCATTCGGCTTGGCAGTTTCTCGACAGACATATTTTAGACGGACGTCCCGTTAGATCTATTCAGGCCTTAGGGTGCGGCTCCACTGACACTGAGCGGAGCGTAGCTGTGCAAAATTGACCAATTACATTCTTCAAATTCAAAATTCGAATCACTGAGATGCGGTCTCATTGGCCGAGTTCCAACAGCTCCGCTTCGCTCCGCGTCAGTGGAGCCGCACCCTTAGACTTAAAGTAGCTAAGGGGGCGTTCAAGTATTACGTAACGCAATTTTGGGAGGAGGGGTGTCTCGTAAAACGTTACGATGCGTTACAGGGGCGGGACGTCTTCTTTACAACACGTTACGTAATATTGTTTTTTTTTAAGTAAAAAACTAGGGAATCAAGACTCCCAATTGGCAAACCTTTTCAGTTACGTTTCACGGGGAATCCCTCGATTGTCTGATCGTCATATTAAATTTTTTTGCAAGTTGGCAACGTATTGTTATATAACTTTTTGCGGCTTTAGGGTAAAATTGTCATTTGAGTGTTACGTAACGCTTACGCCGCGGCCACGACATCGGTCTAAGGCGACCGGCTTAGCGGAAAAACGTATGGTGCTCCCTCTCGCACCCATATCGGCATCCCGGTCCTACTCATGGATTCGCTTGCCGCTGGTCGCCTTAGACCAATGTCGTGGCCAGGTCATTAGAGAGAGAGGGAGGGGGGGGTACAGAAGAACGTTACGGTGCGTTACAAAAGGGGGGAGGGGAGGTCAAAAATCTTCAAAAATTGCGTTATGTAATACTTGTGGACGTCCCATTGGTTACCTGCGCTGCATGTAGCAGCAACGATTGCAGCCAAGACGACGCGGTAGGGTCGTCAGGCGCGGCAAGAAGCAGCGCGCCGGTGCTGGACGCGATCTCGAAGCAGTGCGGGCGGCGAGAGCTGTCCACGTGGCGCCGGACGTCCCATTGGTTACCTGCGCTGCATGTAGCAGCAACGATTGCAGCCAAGACGACGCGGTAGGGTCGTCAGGCGCGGCTAAAAGCAGCGCGCCGGTGCTGGACGCGATCTCGAAGCAGTGCGGGCGGCGAGAGCTGTCCACGTGGCGCCGGACGTCCCATTGGTTACCTGCGCTGCATGTAGCAACAACGATTGCAGCCAAGACGACGCGGTAGGGTCGTCAGGCGCGGCTAGAAGGAGCGCGCCGGTGCTGGACGCGATCTCGAAGCAGTGCGGGCGGCGAGAGCTGTCCACGTGGCGCCGGACGTCCCATTGGTTACCTGCGCTGCATGTAGCAGCAACGATTGCAGCCAAGACGACGCGGTAGGGTCGTCAGGCGCGGCTAAAAGCAGCGCGCCGGTGCTGGACGCGATCTCGAAGCAGTGCGGGCGGCGAGAGCTGTCCACGTGGCGCCGGACGTCCCATTGGTTACCTGCGCTGCATGTAGCAACAACGATTGCAGCCAAGACGACGCGGGTAGGGTCGTCAGGCGCGGCTAGAAGGAGCGCGCCGGTGCTGGACGCGATCTCGAAGCAGTGCGGGCGGCGAGAGCTGTCCACGTGGCGCCGGACGTCCCATTGGTTACCTGCGCTGCATGTAGCAGCAACGATTGCAGCCAAGACGACGCGGTAGGGTCGTCAGGCGCGGCTAAAAGCAGCGCGCCGGTGCTGGACGCGATCTCGAAGCAGTGCGGGCGGCGAGAGCTGTCCACGTGGCGCCGGACGTCCCATTGGTTACCTGCGCTGCATGTAGCAGCAACGATTGCAGCCAAGACGACGCGGTAGGGTCGTCAGGCGCGGCTAAAAGCAGCGCGCCGGTGCTGGACGCGATCTCGAAGCAGTGCGGGCGGCGAGAGCTGTCCACGTGGCGCCGGACGCCCAGCACCGAGCGGAGCGCGATGGCGTTGGGGAGGGGGGTCGAACTGTCCGCCGCGTGAGGGCCCCATTGGAGGACTCCCGCTCTGGATAATTAAAACTATGTTTCTCAAACTTGCAATGAGATGACATTACGGACTTCAAATTGGACCAGGGAGTAGCATTGCTGGTTCGATGACCGAACTTGATATGATTCAGATTCATATCATTTAATGTTAAAAAAACACATGTCAAAACAAATTACACACTATATACACAGGACATAATAATAGTACATTACGACACAAGTGCGAAAAAAACTTTAACAATTTCGTTTTTGCACATGTCTCGTACGACGGTTTTTATTACAGGTGGCCCTCCGAAGTTTGAACCTGACGTAAAATGACACACTTTTCGCACTAGAGCCTAAAAAACACACCATCTGTACTAAAAAATATTAAGGCATTTCATACTATTATGAAAAAGTCTTGCTGTCTGGAAATTGAAAAGTTTTGAGTTTTATTCGAAAAGTAACATTACATAAAATGTATGGGCATGCCTTGCTGCCAGAGTCCAGACGCAAACGCTTGAGCATAGACTCAGCTCCCTAATTCATAAAAACTTAGGAGACTTATATTGGCAAACTTTTGTCCCTTTCTAATGTCTGCCAAAATTAAATGTCAAGTTGACGGTAGGGACGAAGAATACACGAGTAATTAAATGATGGTGCATTGATGGACGTTAATGAATATAGGCGTAAGTATTTAGTTAATGACAACGTTCTATTTTCTGTTTGAAATTCCTTGCAGTGGCAGGGAGTCGACAATTGCGAATTTTAGTTAGACACCGGTGCGAGCAACCATTTCCACCTTTCTTACAATTTCAAAATTACTAGCTTTCATTAATTCAAAACTGAATGCTACCAAACAGAGCTTGAGAGTTTACATGAGATTTCCTAAGCTCTTTTTGACTCGATTGCACTTACCTAAGTAAGAAGTAGCATGGCTCGAAACGTTTGCTTCGATCAGTGCGGCACATGAGGTACCCCTCTAGAGGGGGAGCGAAGGCTCCAGGGGCGTCTATCAGGCGGTCACCCGTGTCGCCTGACCACGCCCGTCCGTAGTACAGGATATCGGATACCTGGAACGTTAAGAAAGTTAAAACAAGCTGCTTATCTTATACGAGTCGAGTAGGAGCCCTTACGGATGCACTGCGACCCGCTACTACCTGGGGCATATTTCTGAAAAGCTTGTAACTTGTAATACAAGCAGATGTCCTTATCTAATTAATAGTGTTAAAAAGAGATTTCCACTTATATTACAAGCGTTCGAGAAACGGGCCCCTGTACCAATAGTCAGTAGAATCTAAAAAAATGTAAACAAATATGGCTTTTCATTGTATTTGACGTCTTTGACATATCGTGAAACACGTTCGCAGACATATTTTTACGCTAATAGTAATAAATATCAATAATTTTAACTAAAAATTTATGGGAACTCAGGTTTAAGGTATCAAGTTGGTAATAAAACCAAGATTGTGTTCTAAAATTGCGTGATTATAGAATAAAGCAAGTTTTTAGGTTAGGTTTACGATTTTATAGATTGTACAGAAGATCGGTATACTTGATCAATCCCAGGATTGCCGACTGATGGATCCATCACAAGTCATTTGAACTTTGATTTAAGATAACAATAAGACAATAATTTACAAAAATTAAAATAACTTGCAGTATGACGCGAGATTTTTAAACAAGGTACAGTCACCACATGGGAATGTTGAGCCACTTGGCAATCGATGCAATTTGGTCGTGTAATATTATGGGTTCGGTATTTTTCGTTAGTAGGCACGATGGCGACATGACCGATGTTCCCCGATGATATGTCAGTCAAATACGAATCTTTGTTGTGTCAAAATTTCAGTATGTCAAAACTAGTTGAAATAATAAAAATTTCTTCGTCTACGAGAACTAAGGATTAGTCATCGGCCATTATGAGACGCTAGATGTCGTTGTTCCTAGAGGAAACTGGATAACGACAGTTCTTCATAGATTTGTTTAAAACCGTTTAGTAATTTATTCTCATTTGCTTCAAATCGGAAGCCATGATTTATCTGATATTAATAGGCGAGGTATTTTTTCCATTCATATTTATATAAATAGGCATGTTATCGAGCAATTTTAAATTATATTTTTCATTGACAGAGACAAATGCTATTGCTGTCTTTATTATCATTCGTTACAGCTCAGTTGACGTTAGTTGAAAACTTATGTAATGTAACCTTTGTAGAAATATGACAGGTAACCTTTGACAATCTACCCATAATCCTATAATCTGTCAGTAACCATAAAAATGTTTAATAGAAACTTGATAGTTTCTGACTGAAATTCTAACTTTGAAAAAATACCTGTCAGTGACAGCCGTTAAAAGGAAAGTGAACGAAATTACCATCAGGGCTCTGAAGTTAGATTGACGTCTCCAGGTCTAAAGCGGATGTTATAACGTAACTACAGTAACGTCAGCTTCCGGAAAAATAGCGAACAATCATTGGTTAAACATTTTCGTTATTACGTAACCATGGTAATGTCACCTTTTGAAGAATACGCGAGCGGTCATTGGCTAACCGTAGCAACGACCGCCCCATTGGTCAGTAGAGTTCGGCCGCAGTCGTGATACCAGCCTCATAAGAGTTCGGAACCCGATTTGTATTATTCGACCAAGTTGCGAACAGTTGCAAGTGGCTCAACAATCCCATGTGGTGACTGTACCTAAGTATGGCATATAAACTTGAGAACATTATTTACCAAATATGGCATCTATTAGTGATGTTTCTGGGAAGAAAGTTTTTTTTTTTGCCCAGGCCTAGTTAGTAAACTAAAACTTTCTTCCCAGAAACATCACTAATAGATGCCATTTGGTCGTAAAGAGTACTTTACGTTAGTAATATAACAAGCCCTATAACTATATCATATGTTATTATTATACTTTAATACAAACCTCCCAAATCATTCACATGTTGACCCTTATCTGTATTTATCAGGTTAAATGTGTAAACAAGGTGAAGGTAGTACCTACAATAGCGATAAGTTTACGTACAAATCCAATAGTTAAGAAAAGTCATTGAAAACAGATAAAGACTTATCGAGTAAGTATCCCTATAAATATATTTTATCGAAGTTATGACTGTCAATAACATAATAGTCCATAACACCCGGCTAATCATTATGATTACGAGCATGCTTGTATTAATTTACAGTATCAACACGTATCAATGCTTTAACGATTGTATATGCAGAACACCTATTACTAAGTGCGTCCGCTACATCAGAACTCATTTATTCAGAGTTTAGCATAATATTAATGAGCAAGCCTTATACGATTAACAAGACATGTAGTTTTAGCTCTAAGTCATTAATAACAAACAAGTTTAAATCAAACAGAATATATTATGTCGCTAACGGAACATCTGTTCGAGATTGAAATGGTGTCTATAAAATAACGCAAGATTTTTGAGACACCCTTAAGAACTGCTTAGTTTCTTCGTTTAATTTCGTATTTCTTGATTGGATCAAAATATATAAATAATAGGATTTAGTATGATAAAGCACACGGGGACCTATTTCGAAGGATTTGCTGTGACATGCCACTCTTTCCAAAATTTTCGTTTTGGAGTTTCGTTGTCGCAGTGACAGTTTTAAGGTGGGAGAATCCCTCACTTTAAAAGTGACGGGCGGTCCCGCTACGTGCAGTGGCGAAGTGCTGAATTCCCGTGAGGATAAAAGCACGCCCATCGATGATTCACGATTGAGCAAGCAATGTTCATTTTCTGTAAAGTGACTTACCTTATCCTGATGCCTTTGCCTAGCGACCTCAACAGCCAAATGCCTGCAACCAAGTGGTAAAATCGCCGGAGGCCGTGCCACGCGAAGTGGCGAAGTTCGAGCGCTCCATTCCAAAGAGGATACCAGGCGGAGGCCTAAAGATGACTCCCCGGTTACGATGGAGCAGGCGATGTTTCCAGAAACGTCGATGATTTGGACGTATTGGGCTTCGGGACCGACCTGCCAATGAAAGATTGAGTTGATTGTGTTGAAACAGTTGATACAACCATACGATAAAATAAAATATATATTTGAATAACTCTAAAACAGTGATATGGTGCTAACTATGATTTAATAAGTATCAGCGACAGATATGGCCTATATTAAATTAAATATTTATTTGTGTGTGTACTCGTAAAGGTGCATGCAGACCAAAAGAGCATTCGCTGTTCTATCCCTCTACTCTACGAAATTTTATCGTTACACGAAACGTGATTCGTTGATTTCGTAGAGTGGGGGATAAAACAGCGAATGCTCTTTTGGTCTGCATGCACCTTAACTAAAATGCAAACTGATATAATGTATCGCTTGCCTGTTATCGCTCGTACAAGAGATCGACATTATATTTTTAAAAGTCTATAAATATGCATAAAAAGGCACTTAGCTCACAGGCACAAAAGTAATTTATGATTTGTGTACAAAACTCCAGACAGTAACAACATTTAGAAATATGTTTATTAAATGCTATATTTATTTCTATTCTGGTCGGTATGAATGGTTAATGTATTGAATGGGAATGAATCATTACATTAGCCTTTAGTATTTCCTTGTCTCATGACTATTGTATGACTCCATAAATACGAATTATGTTTATTTCCATATATGGCTGAAAATATGTAGGCAATAACTATGTGGTGTCACACACCCCAGTCAATAATTATTACTTATCTAACCTCCTGCCTGACCTTTCCTCTTGAGACCTTTGGGGTCTTTGTATGTACAAAACAACAATAAGCTTTTGTAACGGTTTGAATGGCACGGTTATAATTAAAACATAAAAATATCGTTTCATAATTAATTATTTATCATGTGTTGGATCATAAATAAATCTGTTTGCTGTAGACACAACATAGATGCTTCAGTGATCTCCCGAAGTCTGTAATAATCAAGTGCATAGTCTTATCTCTTGAAGTGACTTTTTCGTTTCACTGTAAGAGCAAAGTATAATAAATAAAATAATACTAAAGTAAAGTATGGGCAGTTGGACACTTGGGTGACTGCACAGTTACCCGCCATCACAGAATTAGATTTGGATAGAAGAAACAAGTTCATTCATTTGTACTGAAGTTGTTACTTGCCTATGATTTTAAATATGTCTCAGGCCCTTGAGTATTCATATTTTTTGTGTTGTTGCAATTAATATTACTTAAGGAGGCATTATTAATGTTTTTGTTCACTTCAACTTACAAAATTTGACGCCCGAAAGCTGCAAGCTGCTATTAAAGACGGACAACTCAGTAGATTTTACTGAGTTCATTTGACATGCTAAGTAGATACGTTTGCTTGATCTATGGTATATATGACATCTGTGCGCCATATCTTATCTGATGCATTCAAGCATGGCGTGCATGTAGGTCCTAAAGACCTTAGACTGTCCGAAGTGTGCTAGGAGGATCTACAAGTTGAATGAACTCACAGCAATAGCATCCAACTCGTTGTGTGGCAGCCGGCATAAGATATCATACTCGGTGCCACCAGGCGTCAGACCCGCGAGGTATAACGCGTAGTCTGTGATAAAGACCAGCAGCGGGGTCCACGCGCCATCTTCCATGTTGTATTGGGACTGTACTTTCATCATCTATGGACAAATAATATCATCATTATCATGTTCTTTAAGCTGAGGCCAATACCACAAAACTTTACAAGCCTACAATGCTACAAAATTGTCAACTATTTGTATGGGAATTTATACAATTTTGTACACTTGTAGAGTTTTGTGGGATAGGCCAATCAATTGTTATGCCGTCTGTACACTGTTGTAATGGCCCAATGTAGGCGTTGATTGGGTTGATTTAAAATAGTACATTTCGATGCAAGTGCAAAAAATTTTTTTTTAGTATAGATGGTGCCTGTTTTAGGCTCTAGTGAAAGAAGTGGGTCATTTTGATTTTACGTCAGGTCAGTGGCGTAGCGTGCCTTGTCGGGGCCCCGTATAAAAAAAATTTGGAGGCCCTTTTATATGGAGGTAATATAAATTAGAAAGTTTTTATTATTTTTCCTTACACGCTTTGGGGGCCCCCGTGGCCCGGGGGCCCCGTATAATTGATACGGCAAATACGGCAGTAGCTACGCCCCTGCGTCAGGTCCAAAACTTCGGAGGGCCATCTGTACTAAAAAATGTCGTACGAGACACGTGCAAAAAGGAAATTCGTAACTCGTGTTACGAATACGTTATAGCCACTCGTTTCGGATTTCCTGTTTTTCGCACTTGTGTCGTAATGTACTATTTTCGACGAGCGTGAAAGTTGGAGCCCGAGTGAAACGAGGGCGACAATCACCAGAGTTAAAAAAAAGTTTTTACACGTGTATCGAACGACTTTTTTCATAACAAGGGCCTGAAAAAGAGAAATTTACGCATGCGAATCGTGTGCAAAGTTTACTTTTCCGCACTAGTTAGGAAAAAATGTATATACACCATGTTTTTATTGATTTCCGTTAAATTAAAGGGAAGCTTATTTAGGTCAAAAATGAGTTATTAAAAAAATAAGTTTAATGACTGAACAAGTGTATTGCAACCTTTATTAGTTATTACATCCTAATGTTACTTATTTTGACATGTGCCGTCAGCAGCCGTCAGTCGCCCGAGATCTTATTTTTAAGGTTCTCTCACACTTACCATTACAATTATTATGTAAGAAAACGAAAAAAAAAAATTTTTTTCGAAATTAATAAAAGCCGATATACCAGGCAACTTCTATTAATGTTCCAAGTAACCTGTCCAATTTAATGGAAATCAATAAAAACACGGTGTAGTTAAGGCTTGTAGTTCGCTTTAACGTCCGACGATTACGCTCGCAATAGTCGCAATATTGCATAATTTATATAGGATGCATCCATTCAAAATACAAATCTAATTTAGATAGATGTACCTACTGTGAGACGGCACCAAATAAACAACGTTATATGCATTACGATAAAGAAAGTACCTAATCTAATTAATTACAATACCTATCATTAGTATGCAAAACTCATGAATACTGTTAGTGACTCATTCATTGTTAGTTTCTGCACTCTAAGCAGGGTGTCATTGATTTTTTTATAAATTCTCCTGTAGCTTGCAAATGTAAGCTAAGTTTACATTTGCAAGTTATTATATTAATTGATACACTAGCAGCTATTTGCTGATACGTGTATATCACTGCACTTGTTTTTTAATGAAAGTTTATTTTTGGTTAGGTACAAGTTTTTTATAATAATTGTAAAGTCTGTTTTTAAAACTGTTTGCAGAAGCCGTAATTTTTATTGCCGCAAGTTTTGAGATGGAACTATTGGTAAGAGCGAGTAGCAAATATCTGTTTCTTGCACATAACTTTGTTTCAAAACTTGTGCTTTGTTGTGTTATAAATGGCAGTGTAGAACGTACGGAAATACCAAGCGGTTTTGCAGATTATCGGCCTTATTCATAAAAATTCCTTGTTGAAGGTTTGATTTGAGGGGCCCAATAGTTATCGAGCCGATAAGTCTTGTTGAACGGTTTATAACAAGTGTTATTCATAAACGCTCAATATCTCTTCGATAACTGTTGAGCCGCTGTTGAACGGATTAGACGCGTTATGTTGGCGCCTTGACAAAATCATAGACAAAAATGTGGTCTCACCGCAAATTAAAAAAAAGTTTGACAGCTGTCTGGCGGGAATTCGCAAATATTTAAATTAAAAAGTTAGAGATTAGTTTTCCCACCATTTCTGATTCGTGTAATGTTGCATGTAGAGAAAATCGAAACTGCGTAACTACTTACAATAAATCATCGGATATTTATTTTAAATACCTATCTAAATATAATTAAGTATCTCTGGATACATATTTAATAATAATCAGATGAATAGACGATATAAAAAACTATACACCAAATCAGACTTTCATACCTTTATCTTTTCTCTTCTGCCTACTTTAAACGCATGGTTATGCACCTGTCAAAAATCAGCTGATCAAAATTTTGGCAGCCATCTTGTTAAATAAGAAGTTATAAGACCGTTATAGAAGGGTCCTCGGCTCTATAACTTTCGGGGGATTTATAGTAGGTTTGAGCGGCTGAATAGCGCTATTGAACGTTTATGAATAACGTTTTTAGCCATCCGGTCAACAACGACCCATCAGCGGGCGCGTAACTTTTTATGAATAAGGCCGTATGTTTATTAAAGCATAATTAGGAAAGAAAGTGTGTAATTGAGAAAGATTAACGGCCTTATTCATAAAAAGTTACGCGCCCGCTGATGGGTCGTTGTTGACCGGATGGCTAAAAACGTTTATTCATAAACGTTCAATAGCGCTATTCAGCCGCTCAAACCTACTATAAATCCCCCGAAAGTTATAGAGCCGAGGGACCCTTCTATAACGGTCTTATAACTTCTTATTTAACAAGATGGTTGCCAAAATTTTGATCAGCTGATTTCGACAGGTGCATAACCATGCGTTTAAAGTAGGCAGAAGAGAAAAGATAAAGGTATGAAAGTCTGATTTGGTGTATAGTTTTTTATATCGTCTATTCATCTGATTATTATTAAATATGTATCCAGAGATACTTAATTATATTTAGATAGGTATTTAAAATAAATATCCGATGATTTATTGTAGTTACGCAGTTTCGATTTTCTCTACATGCAACATTACACGAATCAGAAATGGTGGGAAAACTAATCTCCAACTTTATAATTTAAAATTTTGTTGATAGTTTTTCAACCATTTCAACTTCAACGTCAATACGCAGTGAGACTCCATCATGCAGGCCTTAAACGCTATTGATGCCATAAATAATTTGTGTAATTCGCCGCGGCGTCCAAAAATATATAACATAAGGGCAGATCCCATTGAGGATCTGCCCGATGTTGAATTTAGGCGGCGATACCGCTTTAATAAGGCGACTGTTTTGTATATAGTAGAGTTGGTGAAAGAAGACCTGAAGAAAGATCGCAAAGGGAGCTGGCCTCACACCAGAACTTCAGGTTCTAACTGCAATTAGGTGTTGGGGT
>JALPQI010008605.1:0-54541 GCA_025490895.1 Thaumatotibia leucotreta
AAAATTTAAGGGATACGCCAGATGCTAAGTTCACACACGTTTGCAATTTGTAATTCGACACCCTCAATTCACATTGTACTATAAAACTTATAGCAAAAAACGAAGATAAAAAATACCATGTTGTCGATAAAACAGTCAAACATCGATAGATAATTGCTCTGTTGTAATAGGCAACCCTATTCCTGAGCACACATAGACAAATTTACGCACACACTTGCGTTTCGTTTTTGGTTATGCTTTTAATCGTTGTCAATCATTCTTTGTCATCTTAGTTCTGTGGATTTGAAAGAAGTCAATATTTAAAGATATACGTATTTTTTTATTTTTCCAAAAAATAGCTATTTTAGTGGAAAATCCCTTTTTATTACTGCTTCGAGCAGAAAGAGCGAAAGTTACAAACGTCAAAAATCAGCTAAATGTCGTCACAAATGATGTTTCATACACGTAAGAAAACGACGAAAAATGGTAACAAGTGTCAAATGGCACTAACAAACAAACATCAGTGACACTGACGTTCCAACCACAAGAATTTTTTGGTTATAGAGGCAGCTCTGAATCAGCTATGTGACGTCACTTCCCCTTTAAACTATTTTTAAGATTTTGAACAAAAATATTGCGAAAAAAAATAAAAAAATTATATTTTTGGGATCTACATGCGTATATCTCGAAATGGTTTTCGATTTAGGGACATCGAAAATTTTGAAACGTTATCAATTGCAAATTTCTAAGCCAAGGAGCTATGCTGTAGACAGACGGACTGACGGACATGGCGAAAGCATAAGGGTTCCTAGTTTACTACGGAACCCTAAAAAGTGTAAATATGTAGCAGGCTTTCCGTGGTATTTGACGTCTTTTAAATGCATGTTTGCATAGTTTAAATAGCATAATTTTGTATGTATAAAACCAACGACGTGACACAGGTGACCGTAACATGGCAATAACAGACAGAAAAAAGTTGATTCACCCATAAAATAAAATAATTTTATATTCCTCAAAAAAAATGTATTATTGCAATAAGTCAAAGAAGCCTCAATTTATTTATAATCGAAATGCAAATATTCTTACTTTAGAATATTGTTTTTTTTTTTTTTTTTTTTTTTATACCACGTCGGTGGCAAACAAGCATACGGCCCGCCTGATGGAAAGCAGTCACCGTAGCCTATGGGCACTTGCAACCCCAGGGGTGTCACATGCGCGTTGCCGACCCAATAAGAACTTGTACACTCCTCTTTTGAAGAACCCCATACTGTAGTCCAACGGGAAAACCTCGGCAGGGAGCTCATTCCACAGACGGACCGTCCGCGGGAGGAAGTTCCTCTGAAACCGCACGGTGCGCGACCATTTGGGTTGCAAGGTGTGAGGATGAGCGCCCAGTCGATGGCGAGCGGTGCGATGATGAAAAGTGGACGTTGGCATCATGTCGAACAGTTCTTCAGAGCACAACCCATTGTACAGACGATAGAACACACATAAGGAGGCGAAGTCTCTCCTTAGACTTAAGGGTTCAATACCGCCTGTGAGTCTGGGATCGTCGACTATTCGGACAGCTCGTCTCTGAACCGAGTCAAAGGGTGCAAGCTGGTATACAGGTGCTCCTGCCCAGAGGTGACAGCAATACTCCATATGGGGTCTGACTTGCGACTTATATAACAGAAGTCTTTGCCCCGGAGTAAAGTATCCCCTCGCTTTATTGAGCACCCCGAGCTTTTTGGATGCCAGCGTAGCTTTTCCCTCTAGGTGACATCGGAATTGGACGTCGTTGGAAATGTCGACTCCGAGGATCCCAATACTCCCTGACATGGTAAGAGCTGTGTCTTGGAACTTTGGAGCCACAGTAAATGGGGTTTTTTTAGCGGTAAACGCGCAAACTTGTGTCTTTGTGGGGTTGAACCTGACTAGGTTATCCCGACCCTATAACGAGACTCTAGATAAAGTGTTCTCGATGTCAGACACAAGTTTTCCGCGACTTTCCAGTACCACAGAGCGAGGGATATTAGCACGGCCTGTGTAAAAAGTATCCCCAGTACTGTCATCCGCATAGCAATGGAGGTCGCCGATAGACAACATGTCATTGATATGCAGAAGGAACAGCGTTGGGGATAGCACAGAGCCTTGCGGGACGCCAGCGTTTATGTCCATGCTATCAGAGCAGCTACCGTCTACTACGGCACGAATGCGTCTGCCGGACAAAAAGCTAGCAATCCATCTGCATAATCCCTCGGGCAGTCCATAAGATGGCAACTTCGACAAAAGGCCCCTATGCCAGACCCGATCGAACGCCTTCGCTATATCTAGGCTGACTGCCAAAGCCTCGCCTTGACTCTCAATGGCTGATGCCCAGCGGTGAGTGAGGTACACTAGAAGATCACCGGTAGAGGGACCGTGGCGAAAGCCATACTGGCGGTCGCTTATAAGATCGTGTTCTTCTAGGTAACCAAGGAGCTTAGCGTTAACTATACGCTCCATGACCTTAGAGAGAAGGGAGGTGATAGCGATAGGCCTATAATTCGATGGATCCGATCTGTCACCCTTTTTTGGAACAGGGTGCACAAGGGCCGTCTTCCACGAAGATGGAACTTCCCGTTTGATACTGGAAAGAGCGAAGAGACGCGTTAACACAGGACACAACTCAGGAGCACAACGTTTAAGCACCACTGCAGGTATGCCGTCTGGCCCGCTCGACTTGTGAACGTTTAACGACAGCAACTCCCGCCGAACATCTTTCTGGGAGCTGCGAATTTCTGGCATGGAGTGTGCGCACCGCGGGATGGTACGCGGTATAATGCTGCCGTCATCGCTCACAGTCGAGTTCGAGGCAAAAAGAGCACCTAGAAGATCGGCTTTCTCTTTTGCACTATGGACCAGATTACCGTCAGCATTTCGCAGTGGTGGCAGGGACGACCGACAAAAGTTTCCCTCGGCAGCTTTGGCAAGTGACCAGAAGGCCCTACTCCCGGAAGGGTGGCCTGCAAGCTTCTCGCCAAATCTGCCGACAAAATCAAATTTTGCTCTGGCAACAGCTCTTTTGCAGGACCTCGAGGCAGCATTCAGTCTGCGTTTCGCATCAGAGACGTTCGGATCCTTATCAGTTACGGCCTTGGTCCAAGCCCTCTAAGCAGCCTGCTTTTGAACCGCAGCTTCTTTACAGGGCCGGTTAAACCAAGGTCGCTTCTTTGCTCCTGTAGCGATTAGTGAGTTGGGAATGAAACAGTCCATTCCCAGCTGTATCGTCTCGGCGACATTAGTCGCACAGGAGTCAGGATCATCCGATGCGAAACAGAGCTGCCTCCAAGGGTACGAAGCGTAGAATTCACGCAATCCGTCCCAATCTGCTGACCCGTACTGCCAAACGCGACGAGTAGTAGTAGGTCGCGGTGGTTCTCGCTGCGCGCAAGGCGAATTTGTCCGGATAAGGCAGTGATCGGACGAGCCGAGAGGTGCATTTACTGCGATGGTGTATCCGTCCGGATGCGTGGTCAACAGAAGGTCAAGCAAGGAGCTCGTATGGTCCTCGATATCTGGTATTCTCGTGGGAGAACGTACCAGTTGTGAGAGCCCATAGGCCAGAGAAAATTCGTGAGCAGACCTTCCCGCAAAGTCGGTGGACCGGGAGCCCAGCCACTCAACGTGGTGGGCATTAAAGTCCCCCAAAATCACCAGCTCCGCGGATGGGTACTGCTCAAGCACTCTGTCGGATGTCGACTGTATGTGCTCGAAGAGTCGGGTTGTCTCTGTGTTGCCACTGTGAGACCTGTAAAGGCACGCGTAGACTCTTGTGTGGCCGCCGTAGTCCACACGCACCCACAAAACTGACAGGTCCCTGTCTTCAAAGGCAAGAAGACGACGACAGCATACATCCTGCCGGGCGTACATACATACACCGGCGTGTCTCACGAACTTATGTTCGAGTGTATAGCCGGGGTACAATACGTACGATATATCCGCCGGGCAGGATATTTGCGTCTCCGTGAGGAAAAGTATGGTCGGCTGCGCAGTTTCCAGGTGGCAGTGGACTGCGTTTAGGTTAGAGTGGAGTGGAGTTGTTATGTTAATATTATACTCTTTATTTTATAGATTTCTTAGGCTAGGTTTTTTACAAAATGTCTATAAAAGTAAAATATAATAAATCATACAAAAACAATATAAAACATGTAAACATAATATAAAAAACCTAACCTAGAGTGCCGCCGGCAGCGGAGCGGGCCCAAGCTGCCGGTGGTTAGTGCTGCAGGGAGAGGAACCGCCAGTATTATTATTATTATGGTAGTAAAAAACTAGAAACTAATATAATGATATCATTTCGTGCGTTGGTAATGACATTATGAAGGCCGATTTTGATGATTAAGTAATTAAATTGTAATTTAAATTTAATGTGAATTTAATTTGGCGATAACTGATTGAAAGAGGCAATTGAAGGCAAAGAGTGCTGTGAATCTCGGCATTCATAAAAATCCGTCTCTCTCACTCTAACCCAACCAAGATCGGAGGAACAGAGACAGATACTCCAATTTCTCGATTATCGACTTCCGGATTAGCAAGCTGAAGTGGCAATGGGCAGGCCACATTGCATGCAGGGCAGATGGTCGATGGGGTCGAAAAGTGCTCGAGTGGAGACCACGGCTAGGCAAACACGTAGGACGTCCACCCACAAGATGGACAGACGACCTTATGAAGGTCCCCGGGATACGCTGGATGCAGGTCGCTTCTAATCGGTAGGTACATGTGGAGGTCCAGAGGGGAGGCCTATGTTCAGCAGTGGACGTCTTATGGCTGACATGATGATGATGAGTTTAAAATCAGGCCAAAATTCGATACCTGAAAATTATTAATGTTCCATTCTATACAAACTCCTAACCTAGTTGAAATATAACCATGGAACAACAGTTTATTGGGTGATTTTGATGTTAATTCCATAGTAAAAGTCTTTCAATATGACATCAAAATTAACCTTCTATTTGGCCATTGACAAAAAATTCGACCCGTATTATCAAACCGGAATCAGAAATGGATTCGAAAGTACTGTTGACAGAACAATCGACACACCACTTACCAAGAAAAGAGTTGTTTATGGATGTAGCGAGTGATTAATTAATCTATTGTCTGTAAGTCTCTGCACTTAAACTATGAATATAGGAATATATCCCAGATTGACTTATACACTGTTGTGTCAACAGTACTTTCAAATCCCATTCTAATCGCGGTTTGATAATACATGTTGTGCCTGCTGTACGGCCACATCTAAAAATATAATTGTGTAGTAAAACTTAGTATATTTTCCTGCAATACGGCGACATCTTCCGTAAAATTCGATTTCGAAATGTGGCGACGATGTAAACGAATAAAGATAAATGACCGGATCAGGATTCGAACCCCAGATCTCCAGCTTCGTAGCTCCCTAACTCGTAAAAATAATATAACTATACTAATAAATAATTCTGTAAAAATTATTACCATAAAACCACCTAACTATGGTCCAATACTGCAAATATAGTCCACAATTTCAACTTCAAAAGAAGCATCGGTCCCAATCTTATTTTTGGTTTTGTCTAAGTTTTATGTACTATGAATGAGGAGTTTTTGCCTATGAATTGCACGATTAATATAACAATTACACCTAATGAAATATATTCGATTAAATTTTGGCTTATTGGGAGCATTTGGTCTTTCATCATCATCATCATATCAGCCGAAAGACGTCCACTGTTGAACATATGCCTCCCCCAAAGATTGCCACAATGACCGGTCCTGTGCCACCCACATCCAGCGGACTCCTGCGACCTTCACCAGGTCATCAGTCCACCTTGTGGGGGCCTACCCACGCTGCGCCTTCCGGTACGTGGGCGCCACTCGAGAACCTTCCCACCCCAACGGCCATCGGTTCTACGCGCAATGTGCCCTGCCCACAGCCACTTCAGTACTATTCTGGTCAGCCAAATGACCGTTGCATTTTCTCTTTTCCAACGAATTTCCCTGGAAAAACACAAGAAAACGCCCGAGAGACTTCACTTTACCGCCCGTCGTAAAACGCACTGCATGTGTGAATTCTGAGAGGCATTTGAATTTAGAATGAGTCTGGCGACCATTTTGTTTTGAGCAACGGTTTTCTATTCATTGTATACAGTTTGTAGGAACACTTTTCAAACACGCCAAGTTTATGAGGTATGTCAAGTAAGGTGGTACCTAAATATGTTTCTCGAAATTACTTGCCTCGTCCGGGAATCAAACCGACTAAAATCTAAGAAAATAAACACCTCCTGTTTTTATAATGCCAATCGACTTCAATCGAGAATATAATGTATTACGTACAAATTCTAAACAATAGGGATGATGACTGTAGTTAAAATAAATTATTTAACATTATGCACGACATAATACACGAAGAAATTATTACTACGATGTAGATTGCAGTAATTTTTGTACAGAACTTCTATTTAATAAATTGAAAAGAACTTAAAAGAGTAGGTCATTTGGCAATAGGTACTCAAACGTGACGTCACTTTTGAGTATTTCATATAAAATTCCATAGTGGTGATTGTTTTGACAGTTCGAAAAAACATGCTGATTTGACTTGCCAGTCATCATGCCTATTCTGTAATTATTGATTTCATTGATTATTGAAAGTGAGTTTTGCTTTTTGTTTCACGAAAGTGTTAAGTTACATATTGTATGAAATTAAAATTGGCAATTGTTAAAAAGAAAGCCTAGCTAAATTGAAACTTTCGGTAGACATTCTAATGTGTATTTGGTCTGATATCATGCTCATGTGTATTTATGTATGTAGTCACTACGCGTGACATACGCGTAACTTTTACTTACGTAGTAAAATCCGTTCGATCAAATAATATCACTTCATTGAGGTTAATGCCGGTAGTTTAGTGCCGTGTGGTGACGGCAATAAGAATACATTTGTCACCACCCCAACTCCTCCTGCGGGTGTCGTAAGAGTTGACTAAGGGATTGAAGTGTCACTGACCATTATTTGATAAAGATTGATGATGGACAGCAGCGTCATCATAGTGGACACATTACTGCGATCGCCAATCCGCTTGCCCAGCGTGGCGATTATGGGTATTTACCTCCTTATACGTAGGTATAGTTAATAGGAGAGGCCTTCGTCCAGCAGTGGACTATCAGTGGAGATGATGATTGAGGTTAATATTGTTTATCTTAAATAAATCAAAAATTAAATTTCATAGACATCGGTTGATCGCTCATTCTGGCGTCAATTCAGTCCATCAGTCCTATTGGGAACGAGGGAATTTAAACTCTGTGTCTTGGGATGTGAGACTGATGATGATGTCTATGCATGTATTAACAAAACTGGTGTTTCATATAGAAGTACCAGATTAAATACGAAAAAGCTACCCAGACTACGCGTTGAACATCAAACGAATAATCATTCACCTCGTAAAGTTCTAGTTTAAAACCTAGTGAAAATTCACAGGTTTAAAGTGTTCATAAAAGCTGTTCAAAGTTGTATGGCGCACGGGCGTATGGTTCGTGCAAATCCGACGATCTCCGGAGAGAGCATTCGTTTTTCTACGGTCGTGGTACAAGATGTAAGAAATAGCGATACTCTAAACCATGTAGGTAATATAAATAAATAAATATCTTGAGACATTTCACACAAATCGACGTAGAACCAAGGTAAGCTCAATTAAGGCGATGTGGGTACCAGGCGACGATGTAATTATGTATATCATAGATAGATACTTATATAAATAAACACCCATGGCCAAGAAACAAATATTAGTGATAAATAAATACATAAATTAGTTATGCCCTCGCCGAGATCCGAACCCGGAACCTCCAGCTTTGTAGGCCGGCTCACTACCAACTAGCCTACGGAAGCTGCCAAATTTCAAATATTAATGTCATTTTTTTTATGTAAGAAATCAAATTATTTTATGAAATATTTTCATCTTATCTTTTGTTTATTTAACCTTCATTACAAAAGAATAAAAGTTTCATTGATATTGTTCTTTTCGTGTAGGTACCGTAGATGGAAAAAAAATCGGATTTGAATTTTAAATGTAGAGCTCAATATTAATTCCTTGCTGCATCTGTTATTTATAACTAGAATTTACTTAAATATCATGTTTTACTGATAAATTCATAAGATTGGTGTATTGGGTGACACTTGATAACAAAATTTTAGGCCCATATTTAAATGGCAATTTTGTATAATGTAATACAACACTTAACTGGAAGAGATCCCTTACAGGGATAAGTTCGCCTTTGTACCTGTCAAATTTTTATGTAAAAATGTGTATTTTTGCCTGTGTTTTGTACATCATATTTACATACATACATTCATGTTTTATTTGTCATAGTTTTGCTGTGAAATATGTACAGGTAGGTACACTTATTATACATAAATTACGGCTTCATTCACAGTCCCCGGATAAACAAAACCGTTATATAAAATGATCACTTAACTATAGTTAGTTTAGATCCTTTTCTTAAGGGTAACTCAAGAAAAGGACGTGTAACATTTACGACTCTTCACGCCTCTTAAAATTTACCTTATGCATTATTTAATAAAGTCCATTTTAAACGCCGCAAAGGTTCCATATGCACTGACACATATACTCGTATCTGTGAAACAAAGGATGAACAATATTGCTTTATGCAATATTGTTCATCCTTTAATATGGACTTCCGCAAAGTAACGCCTGATTCAATAAATTATCTGTGAAACAGGCCCTTAGTGAATTTAATGGCTTATTAAATTTATAAATTGGGCATTCATTTTTGCCACCAGCCAGCAACATTAAACAATTAAAAACATCTCCCCCGCACAAGGATCAAAATCTTTAACATATGTTTAGTACAGCGAACTAGTTCTTATAGGATAGAAATGGTTCATAAAGCGAGCTGTTCAAAGATGTACAGAATACCCGGCTATATTCGCGCAACACAGATCAGACGATCTCTGAGAGGCGAGAGCAGACATTAGTTCTGCTACAGAGGCGGTCCAAGAGGTAAGAGATAGCGATTTTCTAAGGAATAATAAGGCAATTTTAGCAAGTCGGTGGTACCTTAAACAGGCCATTTGAAGTAATTTACCATCGAATTCTATGAAGGTGCCATGTTACATTGTTAAGTTTTATAGTACGTGTCCAGGGTGATGTCGGGTACCGATTTTATGTTAAGATATTTCCCTGATTAAAGATGTTTTTGAAAACACAAGAGCGTATAACGAACGTATACAGACTGACCAATCCAAATGAGTCCGTATGGAGGTTTTGGAAACCATAACAGATAGCGAAATCTTGTCTAAAGAAACATGACGTCAATTTTAGTAAAAAGAACAACTGCATTCATACACTTACAAAAATACATGTAGTCGGCCCAGGAATCGCACCTAGACTTTTTGTGAAATAAAATATTGTTATTTTTTTTGTATACAGGTTGTCTGATCGGATTAAAAATGAGACAATCCGTAGTAGAGCCAAAGTAACCGAAGTAGCTCTCCGAATTACTAAACTGAGGTGGCAGTGGGCGGGGCACATTGCGCGTAGAACCAAAGGCCGTTGGGACGGGAAGGTTCTTGAGTGGCGGCCACGTACCGGAAGGCGCAGCGTGGGTAGGCCCCCACAAGGTGGACTGATGACCCGGTGAAGGTCGCAGGAGCACAGGACCGGTCATTGTGGCAATCTTTGGGGGAGGCCTATGTTCAGCAGTGGACGTCTTTTGGCTGACATGATGACGACGATGACAGATTGTGTAGCTCTTAAATAGTAAAATATGCTACTAAGAAACATGAGATCTAAAAGTAATATGATGATGCTGCATCAATCCTCAAATCCTCAAAAAATAAATGATCAATGACCCTTCATATCCCATAGCCGACTCTTACGACACCCACGGTAAGAGTTGGGGTTGTGACAAATGTATTATTACTGCCGTCACCACACGGCCAATGATGAATCGTCAGATGGTAATCAATCAACGACGCCCATGAACACCTGTTATAAATCAGCAAGGTCACATGTGCATTGCCTAGCTTTCACATCAAAGAACCTATGCATTTTTCAAGGGTCAAAGTTGTCCAAACATTTACAGACTACAATGGCTTTCAAGGCGCGCTATTTAAAGTTTTATGAAATACCCAGTTATAGCTCGGCAGTTATAGCAGTTATAGTTAGAGAAACCCGATGTTCATGGAGAGCAGACATTACTCGTATATCTGCTTACTCGTATTTCTGCTTTAAACCAGGCGCAAAATGTAAGCCACGGCGTTTTTTGTAGCAAATAGAGAAAAGGTTTTTTTGGTTAAGAGTATTTCGTTTCTGCGAATGCATAATAAAATACAAATATGATCTAAAACTGGAACTGCATGAAATAAAGTAAAAAGACGTAACGTCATCGTCACGGAGGTATCCAATAGTTTTAACTTTTAATTAAAAACTTAGCTAAAAAGCTTTTCTTTACAGCAATAAAAATACTGATCACCGATTATGATTAAGTAGCATGTTAGGCTAATGCCTAACGAATTTATATTCGACCTAGTTGAGTCGTTGGTACCACAGCGACAATAATATAAAAGAAATGAATTATTTATATAATTTGTACCGTTTAATAAAGTTAGTATTCTCTACAATAAAAAAATAGAATGTACATAGAAAACAACTAAGTCAACCAAGGAACAACTTTTTGTGATAAAGTCAGAAATAAATACCTCGCCGGAATTCGAGCCCGGAACCTTCAGCTTCCTAGAAGGTCACCAACTACGGCATTTACGAAGGCTGATTCGTAACAGAACAATCATAACATCACATCATCAGCCTATCACAAATATCACAATCCACTGCTGGACGTAGACCTCTCCTATTAACTATGCTTAACATAGACGCATTAGGATTCTCGATCGCAGTAGAGTATCCACTAAGATGACGCTGCTGCCCATCATCAATCTTCCATCAAAGAATGGTCAGTAACATTTAAATCCCTCAGTCGACTCTTTCGACACCCGCGGGAAGAGTTAAGGCGGTTCCAAACGTATTCTTACTTCATTACACGGCATCATAACATAACATATGAGATATATTTTTTACACATCACTCTAATCCACTGGTCTCACCGCGAGCTACTTAGCTATTAACTATTGGCTATAAACACGAACAAAATATACGCACTTACGTGTAAATAAAAGAGACACGGCGATACTCGCCCAGCTACCAGCTGTCACCGCCGGGCGAGTATCGCCGTGTAGTAACCCCGCTATCGCTTTTCACTTACCGCCCCGTAGAAATTTTCAATTTTTCAACCGGAATAAAAGTACGAACTCACGTACCCTTTTGTGTCTAGTGCTAGAATGGATTCCGATTTCTTTGCAGTTTTCCTGCAAACAGTACCAGTACGTGTTCTCCGATACGTGACTCCCGGTTTTATTTAAGTGATTAAGTCCTGAACTCGTTCTAACTATTGAGGTTGAAGTACGTTTTAACTAGTTCTATTGAAGCTTTTGTTTGATGGAATAGGATTGTTATAACGTGACTGAACAAAACCCTTCAAAAAAAATTTTTTTAAGGTAGGTAAATTTGACACCACATATCATCATTGGTGACACGCAAGTGGAAGTCGTGCGTGATTACGTATATCTTGGACACTGTTTATCTTTTGATCAACGAACCCAAGAGAAAGAGATCGCTAGACGAATTCAGCTGGGTTGGGCTGCATTTAGTAACCTGTCGCGCGTCTTTAAATCTAAAATCCCCCAGTGCCTTAAGACGAAGGTATTTAACCAATGTGTCTTGCCCACCCTCACTTACGGATCAGAAACTTGGGCGCTCAACAAGGGAGTTCTATACAAAATGAACGTGACACAAAGGGCCATGGAGCGAGCCATGTTAGGTATCTCCCTTGTTGATCGTGTTCCAAACAGCGAAATCCGGCGCCGTACGAAAGTATCCGACGTCGGTAAACGAATCGCACAGCTGAAGTGGAGATGGGCAGGGCACTTGGCGAGAAGTAGCGATGGGCGGTGGACGAGGCAGGTTACTGAATGGTGGCCAGGGTGGTCAAGAAGATCTGCTGGGAGACCACCGACAAGATGGTCCGACGACATCTGCCGAACCGCAACAAAGCAATGGATGCGATTAGCACACGACCGAGGAAAGTGGCGTAATAAAGAAGAGGCCTATACCCAGCAGTGGGTGGACATGGGCTGAATAGATAGATAGATAGATAGGTAAATTTAATGTTTTTCCTACTCAGAATAACGAGCTCCTAGGTTATAGGTTTGCGCGGGCTAAATTTCCGCAACTCGACGTCAAAAATTTTGCGCCTATTTTGCGTGATGGGTTGTCGGCACTACTCTTGCCAACCCAGCTCTACCAGAAAGCCTAGCAGACCCTTGATGTTGCCGACGACTTCTGGGAGAGACCTCGGGGATCCGAGGTGTTGTGCCCGGTATTCTGCCACCCCTGGACACACGAGAATGACGTGGGCGGCTGTCTCTTCCTCCTAACGAGCTCTTTCAATCTAGGAGAAAAAAAAGTACAAGAAAAAAATGGTCCCACATTTTTCATACATTTTACATAGTCTCCACTTTGTAACCGCTGTACAAAGTATTTGAAAAACGGTTACGTAATAGAAACAAAAAGTTGGGACACTTTTTTTCTTCTAGTAGGATCGAAAGAGCTCGTGATTCTGAGCAGGAAAAACATAAAATTTACCTGTTTCAGAAAAATAAGTTTTTGTATCTCTTCTCGCGAAAATGCCCCAATAACAATTTATAAAATAAAAAAACTAGAGAAGGAATCGTCTAACATTAAGTTGACAGATTATTTCTTATTAGGGTTCCGTAGCCAAAATGGCAAAAACGGAACCCTTATAGATTCGTCATGTCCGTCTGTCCGTCTGTCCGTCTGTCCGTCTGTCACAGCCGATTTTCTCGGAAACTATAAATGCTACAGTAACGAAATTTGGTAAGGATATGTGTTGTATGAACCGCTACATGATTATGATACTAAATTATAAAAATAACCATTGGGGTGGGGGCCCTCCATACATGTAACTGAGGGATAGAATTTTTTTTTAGCTGTATATAAGCGTGTGGGGTATTAATAGAAAGGTCTTTGAAAATGAAATGAAGGTTTATAAATCTCATTTTTATTTAAGCAAATCGTTTTCGAGATATCAGCTTTCAAAGTCTGAAAAATGTGTCCCCCCCCCCCTCTATTTCTTAAACTACGCGATATAAAATTCTAAAAAAATTATATGTTATGCACATTTATAAACTCTATCAACGATTTTTGGTTTGATTAAATTATCTCTTATAGTTTTTGAGGTAGGTTGATTTAACTGTATTTTTTTTACAATAAATTGATAATGGTACGGAACCCTTCGCGCGCGAGTCCGACTCGCAATTGGCCGGTTTTATTTATTTGATATCATATACGTATGTATACTGTATTATATATAATTAAAAATACCGTGTTGACTAACGCCTGTTGGATTTGAACCCACGTCCTCAGCTTTCGCCAGAGGTTCAAATCCCACCTTCGGCGTTAGTAAACTTCGGTATTTTTTCTTTGGTATATCACATCAATTTTTGTATTATTACACAAATTAAAAATATTAAATTTCAGTTGTTCAACAAAAGCTTTTTTCCTAACTAGTGCGTAAAAATGAACTTTGCGCACGCTTCGCGCGCGGTAATTTCTCTTTTTGACGCACTTGTTATGAAAAAAATCGTCCCTTACACGTGCCCTCGTTTCACTCGGTCTCCAACTTTCACCCTCGCCGAAATAAAGTTTTCCCGCACTAGTTAGGAAATGTACTATTTCGTATTTATAGGTAAGTACCTAAGGATGTTATTTCCATGTGGGTTATTATTACATTTAAGTTTTCGGCCTAGTTTTGGGATAAAACAGTCTACAACCGTATGTAAAAAACCGTAACATATTAACGTAATTTATACAGCTGTTAAGTACGCTAGTTAAGTAACCTATGTACCCAATTCTACGTTCCCTTTTGAAGTAGAAAATATGCATCTAATATAAATATACAATAGAGTAGGTACTACGATATGAGTTAGTGGTATCAGAATGCAATTGTTCTGCAGTCGGGAGAGAATCTGAAACGTGATCGAAATCAAAATATAACTCCGGGGATTACTTTATTGCGGTTTTATGTTTATAATTCAGTTTCTTGTTTTCTTGAATAATTTCTGCAAGTGGATGAGATATTATTTGAGTGCAGTTCTAATAATAATTGCAAAGTTCAAAGGTCAGACGGATTGGATCCATAACCCCAGGCAAGCCTATCAATAGACCGGTATTACCTAAGTAAATACCTATAGGTCCATAAAGTAGGAGGAGATACAAATAACAATAACAAATATAAGACATCGAAGATTTGTTCTTAGGAACCATGACACCGATTTTGATAAAAAGAAAAACTGCATTCATACATTTGAAAAACAAACACTGTACCCAGCTAGGGAATCAAACCCGGTTGTTTTGAAAAAATAAACTTACACATTTTCTATTCAAATATAGTTTTTGTAGGTCTTAAGCAGGAAATGTCAATAAATAAAAATAAAAAATGTCTCTAAGAAACGTGATGTCTAAAATGAATGGAATTCATTGTTTTCCCGTACTTAAATTTATTTTACTACTTAAGTGTTTATTGTGTAAATCTTAAGAAAAAAATATATTTTTTTCATATTTATTAACGTAGTTTTCCTTATTATTAAAATCGATGACATGGTTCCTAAGAACAGATCTTCGTAAGTCTTATAGTTATAGATTTTCCTATACTGACCGATTTGAATGGGCCACCCTGTATAATAGATAGATACATAATATGTTTCTATCTATTATAAAAATAAAAATATCTATCTATTATAAGTATCTATATTATAGATACTTAAATACACAGACAGCCATAACCAAGGAACACATATTAGTGATAAATAAAAATACACATATAATGCCCTCGCTGGGATTCGAACCCAGAATCTCCATCTTCGTAGGCAGGGTCACCACCAACTAGGCTACGGAGCCTAACAACTTGTCATCACATCATCTTCAGCCTATCTCAGTCCACTGCTGGACGTAGGCCTCCCCTATTAACTGTGCGTATAGACGCATTAGGAATTAAATGCCCATAATCGCCACTCTGGGCAAACGGATTGGCGATCGCAGTAACGTATCTATGACTCTGCTGCCCATCATTAGTGTTCTATCAAAGAACGGTTGACACTTTAAAAAAATGTTGGGGGGATGGTGACAAAATTAAATGTATTTATAACTTATTTTCGTTTCATCATCATCAGCCTATGTTAGTCCACTGCTGGACGTAAGCCTCTCCTATTAACCATGCGTATAGACGCATTAGGAGGTAAATGCCCATAATCGCCACGCTGGGCAAGCGGATTGACGATCGCAGTAATGTGTCCACTATGATGACGCTGCTGCCCATCATTAATCTTGTAGAATGGTCAGTGACACTTCAATCCCTTAGTCGACTCTTACGACACCCGCAGGAGGAGTTGAGGTGGCGACAAATGTATTCTTACTGCCATCACCACACGGCAATTTAATTATTATTGTCGTGTAAATATTTTGAAAGCTTTACATGGTTTTCATCAATTCCATCATGGCGGACCATTCTTACAAAACGGTCTTGGCTGAAGTAGTAAATCCCACACTTAGTGTCGATTAAATCGAGCTGCCAGTAAATTTACCCGTTGAATAAACATTATTGAACCATTTTACGACCGTCGGTGCTAATCGCATATAAATTTTAACTGTTTTTCAAAGACTTTTATTTGGGGCTTAATTTTCGTACTTGACAGATAAATGTTAGCGCTGTCCTATTTTATTGGTTTGGAAAGAATGGGGATAAATTTAGCTTTAAAGTAACTAGAAAAAAATTACAAAGAGTTTGTTTACAACTAGCTTTGATTTCGTGAGATACTTTTTGCGTTTTACGAAAGTACACAGGAAGAGTTTGGGGGTGACAAATATATTCTTTCTCCCGTCACCACGCGGCAAAACACACAAAAAAATACGGATCGGGAATAATTTTTCGTAGAAAATACTGTAAATACATACAAATATGTTTTTAAAAATTTTAGTTGTGTATAAAAAATCTGAATATGTCATCAATTAATTAATTTTAAACTGTTTGTCATTAAATATTATTTGTTGTATTTTTTTCTATTAAGTAATTTTATTGATTTTTGTAAATTCTGTTGTATTATTATTATTAAGTGAATTTGTAAATTATTCCTTTGTATAAATTCACATACAATGTATATTATTGTTCCTTGAATAAATTAAATGAAATAAATGGAATCCAATTTAATATGAAATGGAATTTCTCTGATTTTCCATCGAATCCAAAAAAACGTGTAACTTTATTGTCCGATATTTCCGTGGATGTAAAAATATCAAGTCATGATTAAAAGCAATAAAAACCCCTTTTCCCATACATTAATGGCGGTTTTTTTAAGCACTCTAAAATGTTGACTGCACCAATGCATCTAACGGTCATTTAATTTTTTTTTGGATTCTATGATTCATTCAGAAAAATTACAATATAATCTGATGTTAAAAAGGATTCCACCTATCCTGTAAATATTTCTATGAAAAATGTCAGCCTCCGTAGCCTAGTTGGTACCTAGGTACCGTACCCTGCGTACGAAACTGGAGGTTCCGGGTTCGAATCCCGGCGAGGGAATTCTTTGTGTATTTATATATCACATTATATTTGTTCCTTGGTCATGGTTGTCTATGTATTTAAGTATCTATATGTATCTATCTATTATATATATCGTCGCCTGGTACCCACATCACAAGCCTTTATTAGGCTTACTGTGGGACTAGGTCGATTTGTGTAAGAAGTCAAGTGCAAAAATAAGTATCGAAAGAATCCGCTCATAAATATGTTACGACGTTCTTATTTATTACACAGAATTAGAGTGCACTGGGACATATTTTTGAACATTCTTGTGTACACCTTATTTTGTCTTTGACTGTCCCAAGATATTTATTTATGAAAAATTATATCCGACCCGTATTCTTGGACAGCGAGTTTTTTATTATTATTAAATACGCTTGAATATTTTGTTACTTTTTACTGTTGACCATACACAATTATACATCATGCGAACTAATTCGGAACTCGTGTCGAAGTAAACACTTCCTTTGGTTGTGTTTTAATTTATCGCTACTCAGTGCGAATTTCCTACTTTTCGTACTTGTATCGTGTGAAAGAATTTAGTAAAATGTGCATTAGAAAGCATAACATGTACTTTGGTTCTTAAAATCACAGTTTGGTGCAAAACTATTTTTATTCTCTGTGTAGAGTGGCAACTAATGTCATACAAATTTATTTTACGCGCGATAAGGTATATAATATTGAATGGTGTTTCCTTCGATTAGTGAGCACAAGAACACAGATTTGGGTATCTAAATATCACTTGTGTATAAAGTTAGGATAATACTTTCGTACCTTTGTAAAATAATAATATTATTTAAAATCATCGCATGCAACATATTTCTACGATTAGTGAGCACAAGAACACAGATTTGGGTATCTAAATATCACTTGTGTATAAAGGTAGGATAATACTTTCGTACCTTTGTAAAATAATAATATTATTTAAAATCATCGCATGCAACATATTTCTACACACTCAACATTGGTTATTTTCATAGAAAATAATGGAAACATTGAGATTCAATTTTTTTTTATATTTATAGTGTAGCTAAAATCTATTTTTAAATCAGGTTTTGGATTTTCCCTGAATTTATAAATAAATCCAAAAAAAACTTTAAAATTGTCGTTAGATTGGTTTGTATAGACAAAAATGTAGACCGTTTAAGAAAACCACCTTAAATGTATAGTAATACGAGTTTTTTAATTATGAGTTGCTATTTTTCTATCTACGGAGTCATCTGACGATAAACTTCCGTGTTTTTCGGATCGGGTGAAAACTTCAGGGAAATTCCAATACAATCTGATATTAAAAACGGTTCCACTTGTATTATGAATATTTATTTTAAATATTTGTAATCAGCATGTTTCCACTATTTTCTATGAAAAAAATCTGGCCCGTATTCATTATTGACCGCGAGTGTATGTTTAAGTATTTTCTCTATCCCTCAAAATGCAAGTAAACTTCACCACAAAATTGTATAAAACTAAAATTTTCACGGAAAGAATTTTAAGTGACAAGTTAAGCGCGTTGCAGCGGCAATAAAGCGGGAATGTAGTTATAGTACAAAGTTGTAGGGTGGGTGCCGAGTGCGAGCGAATACATCACGTAGCGTATTACAGAGGTTATTAAAGCCGCGAGGCATAGGCTGTATTTAATTGTTGCAAATAAAAATGTTAATATTAAATATGTTAATCTAAAACAGAATTTTATCTTAAGTACCGTAAAACCGGGTTTCTTTAGCCCTAGGGGTAAAGATTGTCCCAAAAAAAATAAAAGATTTAAAATTCCACCACAAAGCTAATTGACGTCTGATCGTAGCAGTTGTGCTCTAAAATCATAGATAGAGCTACCTACTCACGAAGTGGCACCGTTTTCTAGGTGCTTCCGCAGGTTTCAACTCTTCAGTGTCGATCAAGCGTGATGCGAGACATACGTGTCTAAATGGTGTCTGCAAACTTTTGGTTAGAACAGCGAAATAAGGTAAGTTAGCTTATTAATACCTGTGTCTTGATATAAAGCGTGTCTTTGAGGATACTGTAATTACAATAAAAACTTATTTAGCCTTTTCTTAGAAGCATGCAGTTCGTTTCTATATCCATAGTGAACATTGTCCCTCATTTAGGGGAACTTTAGCCCATGGGCCTCTACATCATTCTACACCTGCTGATCTGCTCGGGATTGTAGATGTTAAGGATAAAAAAAATCTACCGCAAATTAACAGTGTCAAGAGCACAAAATTTCATTGTCAAGTGGGAGCATGACTACTATCCTGGCTAAGTCATGTCTTTATCATCCGAAGAGGCAGTCCTTGTGATATGCATGAAGAAAGGCAAGGAATACTGGCGATGGCCTAATATAGATGAGCAGTTGTACAGCTGGAAAAATATAGTACAAAAATAGCTATCCCCAAATTTATTAAAAAAGGCTCCTTCTCCGTCGCGGAAATGGAACTCTATAAGTAATACCAATCAATAGATTGTATCATTTTGTACAATTATGTCATCTAAGACGAACCTAAGTTAATAGTGTTTGTTACTTTAATTATTATTTTTTTAACTGATGATTCTCATAAACAGACTGTTAATTAAGTTTTTATTAAGATTTTAACAACTTTTATTTTAATTGACAACTTTAAACAAAAATTTTGTTTGTTTTTTGCTAAAATAAATGTCGAATGTTGCATCAAAAATTTTGTCGTCTCATTTGCTACCATTGCGACACTACTTGAATGAGGTTTCTTTAGCGTTTAGCTTAAAAATGGGACTTTTAGGATGAAAATAGTATGAAGCGCAAACTTACCCGCTTCTAAGATCAACTTTGGCCCAAAAATCAAAAAATAAAAAAGAATACACAAGACGTTCTTTTTTAACTTTTTGTTGCCTTATCTTATCAGACGTATCCTTAATATTCACCTAATCGTAACTAAATATTCGTATCTATGATAGACACGTAATGATCTATAAGTTTGTAAAAAAATACAATAAAAAAGGGTCATGTTACCCGACTTTACGGTATGTGCATTACGCATTTTTTTTACGCACTATTTTTTTTCAGTGAGTTATTTTGACAAGTCTTTACGCGCTTTTATTTTTGGGTATAAATATATTTAAGCGCCTATGCGAGGTATTTGCGAATAACGAATATAATTGTGCTTCAGCACTTTAATAGTAACAGGCATGTACAATTGTACATTTGTAATTATCGCGCTAGGTCGGTAGTAGCACCTTTTGAATGTAAGTTATACTCGTAATTGAGAACGTGGTAAGGATTTCCATTTGTATAATTTGGTGTCTTTGTAGTCTCAATCGCGTCTAATAACATCGACACAAAATGATGTATCAAAAATAATTACACTACCTTTACTCAGCATTAAGGTAGTGTGAACATATTTTTATGCCCTTTATTTGTACCGATATCCAGTTTGTAATTAAAATAGTTCGTTCATAAATTATTATGCAATTCCATTTCCGCGTGCGCCTGTGCGCTATTTATTTCTACCCGCTCTCTGCTCATTACTTGACCCACCACCGCCATTATTATCGCCAGCAACGGATGTAGTTCCGCCTCGTGTAGGGCCATTAAACCGGCGGAGCGTTTTCAATCCCCGATAGGGAGTTTAATATAGCGGGGCTTATAATGTTGACATAGGGATTTAGAAATAACGGGGGAAATCGGTTGGTTTACAGGGTGGGTGTTACGGAAAAATGGTCAAGTACGAGTCGTTACATGCAGTAGCCACAAGTACAGTAGGTATATTGGACGCAAAGTGTTGTTCAATAATTTTAGGTTTTAAGAATTCGAAGGTTTGCCGATACTTGTTTCGTAATGTACATACTAAAACATCTAGATACAAAACCCTCAATACGTGTGACCCCACACGAACATTCATTTATTAAATTGCACTTATGATTCATAAATACGGGTTTTGTGAATGTTGTAGACAAAATGCTTATTCATCATCAGCTTATGTTAGTCCACTGCTGGACGAAGGCCTCTCCTATTATCTATGCGTATAAATGCATTAGGAGGCAAATGCCCATAATCGCCACGCTAGGCAAGCGGATTGGCGATCGCAGTAATGTGTCCACAATGATGACGCTGCAGCCCATCATCAATCTTGTAGAATAGTCAGTGACACTTCAATCCCTTAGGGTCTCACCAAACCAATCGACGCGGAGTCGGCTTTCGCCGAGTGTTTTACACCACACTATTCGCATTTAGCCGATCGACCGTCTCCGCGGTTGAACACCTGCGTTAAGCAGTCTCACCCTCCTTACGGCCGTAGAAACGCTCGATCGGCTGCGATTTGCTACCGTAACAGTTGTAAAGCGGCGATCGGCTCTCCCGTGCTCCGTCCTGCCGTCGAGACGTCAGACAGCACGCGTACAGCCGCTGAGTCCGACGAACAGATAGATAGGACAGCGGGTGATCGGCAATCGTAAATGTCATTTTTGGAGACTAGTTGTTAGTAACTAGTTTGAAATTGAACAGACGTGTATGATTACGACAGTATTACTTCGTGTTGTCAGATCTATTGCAGATTTTAATGTGGGTAATAATTCAAATGAATAAATACAAACGCATCAGTAGCTACTTCGGCCGTCATCGGCTCTTTTCGGCCGTCGTCAGCTATGTTCGGCCGTCGAAGACGCTGAACGGCTTCCGCAAGCTCTGACCGGTCCTTATCGTAGGTACTCGGCCGTGATCGGAGCCGTTCAACTCTTTCCGGCAGCGTACGGCGGTATTAGGAGATTTAGGAATGCGAACGTGTGCGTTAGGCTGCAAACGGGGTCGTACGAATGCGAACAGCTTTACGGCAAAACGCCGTTTTCCCGTCGAAACACGTCGTTTCGCGTGGGCCGAGCCGATTTACGATGTCCTCGCTCTTATTGCGTTGACATAAAGCTTTTTCCGTACGCGATTAGCCGAAACGGCGCGGACTAGTTTGGTGAGACCCTAAAGTCGTCTCTTACGACACCCGCAGGAGGAGTTGGGGTGGTGACAAATGTATTCTTACTGCCGTCACCACACGGCTTATTCATTATATTATAAAAAAATACAGAATGTAGGTACTAACCAATACAATTTTATGTATATCTGTATTTTTGCATTATAAAAGCGAGTCGCTTAATCAAGGTTAGACTCGCAAGGTATTCTCTTTTGTTTGCCGATACGATATATGAGGATAAGGAAAGGGAACAATTTTAACAGCATATTCGTAAGGCTCAAAGAAGCAAGAAATGTTATATGACATGAGTTTTTATCTGAAAAAAAAAAGTTTTTTGTCATATTGAATGCCTCACTTCATAAAAAAGTATTTTATTAACAATACTATCGCAAAAAATGCACTTTTGAGTTTTTTTCTTTTTCATTTTGATATCTGTCAATTAAGTATGACAAGACTAAGACAACACAGTACCAAATTGTTTTCTAAAATCGTTCGTATCGTTCAAAAAAGGTTTTAAAAAAGACATTTTCTCTTAAAATAGACGGAATCCGGCAAATTTAATAATATGACATTTTTAACTTCAAATTTGGTCAGAAACGCGAAGTCTTTCCCTTTTCTCATGCGCACATTATATAAATCTAAGATACTTAAATACATATGTCTATGTATTTAAGTATCTAATATCTATACAATGTGTGCCACAACCAAAGAACAAATAAATATTTGTGATAAATAAATACACCGGGATTCGAACCCGGAACCTCATGCTTCGCAGCCAGGGTCACTACTAATAGAACTTTAGCCTCAAATTGCATGGTAGTTATTCCCTTTAGCATTCTATCTACCCCTGTAAATAAAGTTCTATCCCTCATCATTAAGGTAGTTTTCCAGGCTGTATGTTGGTTAAGACGTTTTGGTCCGAGCAGGTATGCACGTGTCGATCGATGGTGCATCTGCGCAGTGCAGCGATGCAGGTCGCTGCACTCTTGTTACGCAACGGTAGGGGTTCCGAAATGACTTATGTCGAGCTATCATCGGTTTGGTGCTTTAATAGAGGATTTATGTGTAATAAGGAAATTAAATATGGCGATGTATAAAAATGTCGTGTGGTGACGGCAAGAAGAATACATTTGTCGCCACCCCAACTACTCCTGCGGGTGTCGTAAGAGTCGACTAAGGGATTGAAGTGTCACTGACCATTATTTGATAAAAGATTGATAATCGGCTGCGTCATCATAGTGAACACATTACTGCGATCGCCAATCCGCTTGCCTAGCGTGGCGATTATGGGTATTTTCCTCCTAATGCGTTTATACGCATAGTTAATAGGAGAGGCCTACGTCCAGCATTGGACTATCATAGGCTGATGATGGTGATGGATGGTATAAAAATGGCTACTTGTATAATTTAATCCCAATATAATTTTGACATATTATAAATATTATAAGTATTATAACAACGTCCACACTCATGTTAGGCGGAATATAAAGATGTTGGAGTATAAAAATGACGCAATTGTCTTGTTCCCGTCCATTCTGTAAGTGCAGATGTTTTTACTTGACTTTACTGTAGGTATTTAAACGTTTTGAAGTATTGGCTTTTTAATACCCAGGCGTTTTTTTTTAATTAGTCATTTTTATACGTTGTCATAATTCTCTTATAGTTATAATACTTATAATTGACGCATAAATCTTCATAAAGATCTACGGAGTTATAATAATATTGGCTTGTCTTTTATTTTGTTTTTACTATTAAAAGTTAATTCTTGTCAAGTTGTTTTTTATACAGGGTGTCTTCGGAGACGTAATCAGTACTTTTTGAAATTCCACTAACAACTAGTTACTGAATGCCTAGGGTCTAGTTAAAAACAGACAACTTTTTTAAATCGCGTTTTCTTTCGTCTTAAGTTTAATTTTGCAAAAAGATTCTTATTCATGTCTACAATTATATAAATAAGGTGTTTTCAAATTAGTTTGCGATACCTTAGGGTATGCATGTGTTCATGATAATGAATAAGTTCCTCTATGGGACTCCTATCAAAATCTTAAAATAAAAAAAACGTTTTTCCATACAACTGGTCCCACCGGCTGATCAAAAATTTCGGGAGTTCAATAAGGAAAGTGTTCGTTATTATGAACACATGCATATCCCAAAAGTGCATTCAGACCAAACGAGCATTCGCTATTCTAACCCCCTACTCTACGAAATTCGATCGTTACACAAAACGTGATTCGTTGATTTCGTAGAGTGGGGGATACAACAGCGAATGCTCGTTGGGTGTGAATGCACCTTTAGGTATGTACCGTAAAACCACCTAACTATAGTCCAAACGCTTCTAACAATGGTCCAAAACTTAATGGAATATCTTCCATTAGGTGTCATTGTTATATTAATCGTACAATTCATAGGCAAAAACTCCTCATCAAAAAAAAACTTGGACAAAGCCAAAAAGAAGGTTGGGACCACAGATGTCATATATACCATAGATCAAGCAAACGTATCTACTTAGCGTGTCAAATGAACTCAGTAAAATCTACTGAGTTGTCCGTCTTTAATCGCAGTTTGCAGCTTTCGGGCGTCAAATTTTGTAAGTTGAAGTAAACAAAAACATTAATAATGCCTCCTTAAGTAATATTAATTGCAACAACACAAAAAAATATGAATACTCAAGGGCCTGAGACATATTTAAAATTATAGGCAAGTAACAACTTCAGTACAAAATCTGACACGCTCGGCCGCCATACAAATGAATGAACTTGTTTCTTTTATCCAAATCTAATTCTGTGGTTGGGACTGATGTTTATTTAGGAGTTGAAATTGTGGACCATAGTTGCATCATTGGACCATGGGTGGTTTTATGGTAACTAATTTGAAAAAACCCTGTATTTGTACACTTACCTTCTATTGTCTAAATACGCGTATTCGTCTGGCATTTTGTCGTCATGCATATCATAGAGGTCGCCGTACAAAGCGGACTCCAGGCGCGATGGATCCAAGTGGTAGTTCGGGTTCTCGTACGAGAGCAGACCATTCTCTGTGGACAAGGGAGCTGAGTTACTGATATTGATTCTCTGTGAAATTAGAATAGTTTAGCAAACCATTCTTTGCGGACAAGGGAGATGAGTTACTGATATTGATTCTCTGTCAAATTAGAATAGTTTAGCAAACCACTCTCTGTGGACAAGGGAGACGAATTACTGATATTGATTCTCTGTAAAATTATAATAGTTTAGCAAACCATCATTTGTGGACAAGGGAGATGAGTTACTGAAATTGATTCTCTGTGAAATTAGAATAGTTTAGCAAACCATTCTTTGTGGACAAGGGAGATGAGTTACTGAAATTGATTCTCTGTGTAAGTAGAATAGTTTAGCAGACCATTCTCTGAGGACAAGGGAGATGAGTTACTGATATTGATTCTCTGTGCTAGTGGAATAGTATGGAGTTGCGAAATTTGATATATATTCTTGTTTGTACCAACGTATTCCGGTTTAATTAAAAAAGTAAAATTCTGAAATAATGGACTGAAGTCCGAGTCCTCAAGAGAGAATACATGATTTACACTGTATAGTACAGGCATTGTTAAATTATGTTAATATTTTGTCTTGTTGTCAGTGAGGTTTTGGGACACATAATAGAAGCTCTAGGAGATTTTTTGGAAATTAGTTTTAGTAGCAGATTTTGTACAGTTAATAAGTAATACTTGTTTAATAGTATGTACCTATTTATATTTGATTTCTGTCTAGGTATACAGAATATACAGATATCGACCCTTTGAAACTATCAAAGAGCCTCTACGGGGCTACTCTGAGTTCCGAAAGCTTACTGGTAAGAGAAATGCCCTTATTTTTGTCTACTTTATACACCAAAAATCTTAATACATGTTTCAATTCAAAGTCCTTTTTTACTGCTCGAGCAAAGTTATTAGCACTTCACGGTCCATTCATCCTTAGTTGTCTTATCTAGTAAACAACATTCTAACCTAAAAGTACACGTTTTCTATTGTTAACTGCTGCTTCCTTGATTAAAAATGAAGCAATTTACTATTCACTACGGACGGACTGCACAAATACGGACTCAGGTATTTTGATAAAGGCAAATATGGCAGTTTACAACAGAAACTGAGTACTTTTAGGTTAGAAAGATGTTTACTAGATAAGACAACTAAGGATGAATGGACTTTATGTCGTAATATTTCACGTTTTCAATAACCAAAATAGGTTTACAATATCTTATTCTTAATCCACCAATCCAATATGTGTCCTATCATTTCCGTGACCCAAAACAGTTCCAAAATACATTATTGACCATTCCGCCGCCATTACTGACCGGAAGGTACCGTGTGGACACGGCTTTATGTGCCCCTAATTGGAGATTAGGCTGCGGGCACACTAACGGGTAATGGTAAACAATACTATTAACGTACGAGGGGGAAATCTCCGATTACTATCACATCTTGGATAAAAGTTGAATGGTTATTGATACATACTAACTAAGGTAGAGTAATTTTTACTAGTACTTTGCATCAAAACAAATAATTATAATACAATATATGCCATATATTTTCTGAGAAACATTGTGTACAGATAAGCTAAGAAAACTTATGTTTCCATATATTTTTATATAAAATTCGCTTTTCTTCGAAAAACGTGGCATAGTGCTACTTTACTACTTACAAAATGTTGAACGCTAAGCCACATACCTATTCACTATAAGCAATTTTGTGTTCATAAGTAACGTTTCTTAATATTCATACATTTTTTATCGAGTTTCTTACTGGTTCTTCTTGGGTCAGTGGTGTAGGGTTAGAACTAGAATCAGTTTTTATTTCATCAACGTGTTACGGTAAGAACGGAAATTTTACAATTTAGTAATGAGCCGCATACCTATACAGGGTGGTCCAAACCTTGACTTTTTTTTAGGTTCCCTACGTCATGGGCTATCAGAATATACCCCATGTATGTTAGCCGATTTTTTGTAGTTTTCGAGTTATGAATTATTGAAAAATTTTTTTTGAGAAATTCTGGAATGAAGAAATTTATTGATAAAAAAAACTATTGGGTTTTTTAAATATTTTCTTTTTGTAAAAGTACTGCAAATAAAGCATTTACAAAAAAAAAAAATTGCGTCCTCACTTTGATACAAGTAGGATAAAAAATACCAAATTCAAAATTTTACGTTAAAAACGCATCAAAATAGCATTAATGTACCTACGTAAATTAAAAAAAAAAACATATTCCAAGGATTTTCAATAATTTATTTATTTCATACAAGGATTTTTGGTAATCTAAAGACTGCCCTAGACCTTAAACCTTCGTAAAAGCAAAAAAAAATGATACTTAATTAATTTGTAAAAGTATTACTACAGATAAAGCACTTACTGACAAAAAAATTAGCGTCCTCACTTTGATACAAGTAGGATAAAAAAATACCAAATTCAACATTTTACGCTAAAAACGCATCAAAATGGCATTAATGTAAGTAAATAAAAAAATAAAACATATCCCAAGGAATTTTCGTATTCTAAAGACCGCCCTAGAACTTGAGCCTTCGTAAAAGCAAAAAAAAAGTGATACCTAATGATGAGGATTTTTCGGAGTAGTCGGTCAAATAAACTTAAAAGAATGCTTCTAAATTTTCAATTTAAAAATAAAGTAAAATTTCGTCTCTTTTGTTGTTCTTATCAATAAACAAAGACAGAAAATACCACGAAAACTCAATTTGCGTAGTTATTCAAGTAATTTTTTACTACTTTAAAATTTTAAGGTTTTTAAGTTTATTTGACCGACTACTCCGAAAAATCCTCATCATTAGGTATCACTTTTTTTTTGCTTTTACGAAGGCTCAAGTTCTAGGGCGGTCTTTAGAATACGAAAATTCCTTGGGATATGTTTTATTTTTTTATTTACTTACATTAATGCCATTTTGATGCGTTTTTAGCGTAAAATGTTGAATTTGGTATTTTTTTATCCTACTTGTATCAAAGTGAGGACGCTAATTTTTTTGTCAGTAAGTGCTTTATCTGTAGTAATACTTTTACAAAAAGAAACTAGTTAAAAAACCCAAAACTTTTTTTTTATTAATAAATTTCTTCATCCCAGAATTTCTCAAAAAAAAATTTTCAAAAATTCATAACTCGGAAACTACAAAAAATCGGCTAACATACATGGGGTATATTCTGATAGCTCATGACGTAAGAAATCTAAAAAAAATTTTTTGACGTCAAGGTTTGGACATCCTTCTATATAAGTTAAGTGTATCTGAAAAATGGTTTTATCCATTTATCTATAACTGTCAAAAGTTCGTTCCTATAAATCGACAACTGTAATGTGTATGATGAAACAAAGTGCTTGTTGAAATGCCTCGAAGAAAGTATCGTTTGACTTTGACTTGGAAACATTTCTTTATAAAAAAATGTTCATGGAAATCCAATTTTTCTCAGTCTGAACCCTTCCGCTGCCTATATGGTCCGAAGCAAACCCCCATAAATGTTAACGCGAGTGTTATGGCCGCGTTACTCGTTAACTTACAAGGGTTATGGGGTAGGTTACTGTGGGCTCGCTGGCTTTGCTTCGACTATTGTATGTTTTTACCTTAAAACTATTAGGTCGATAGCAAAACAAAATGTAGGTATACTCCATTTCAACGGTGTTTCTATGCTATTTTGCTACGCGTTTTTTTTGTTCATCACCATCACCACTTTATTTACCGTTGTATAAAAGCAAACGAGACTTATGCCAGAATAGCAGACAAACATGCGTCTGCCACAAGATAATCGAAAATGACTCCACTATTTATACGCAGTTCGTCAATAATCTGGGAATGGTAATGACTTGATTGCTGCGACTGAATAATCGCATAGAACTACCCTCAAATACCATGGCCCGATGCCACTTGAAATGGAGTATACATATTTAAGGCCTTGATGAAAAAAAATCAAGATGGCGTCAATTGTGTTACGAAAGTCACACAAACTATTTGGTATACACTGTCCAACAACCTTTACCAGTAGAAAATTTTTAAAAATGTATTTTCGTATTGTTGATCGCTCATAGACAGGGACCGGAACCGTTATTTTCTCCATACAAAAAGAACGGTTATTTTTTCGTTCTTTTTCGGTATATAAATTGTAAGTTAATGGCAAATAATTATAATTGTAGTAATCGACGACTTGGCTTTTGGCATTTAGACCGTTGGACAGGCCATACGCGTTTTCAAAGACCAGAAAATACTACGTGAAAACTAGGGGAGGGGGGGGGTCCTGGCATATACTACGCTTGGTCACCAGGGGTAGGGGGGGGGGATCAAAAACGCTTAAAAAATAGTCACTTAGTATGGGTATGTTCCCTATAAGTAGCAAAAACGGAGAATAACGGTAAAGACACATATATCAGCATGCATACGTATTTTGCCTATGCGTATGTCTCACCTTCTTGCGAATACTAAAAAGAGAACTACGAGACGATGGTTGCTTTCACAACCATGCCGCGGTATTCTCACAAGTGAAACTCTATATCAATTTACTTCTCTCTGGTGGATAAAAATAAAGCTAGGTGTGCCGGTGGTCGATAAAATCCGGGCTCGATAAAAATTTAATGCCCTATGAATGCGGAGCTAGGAATAGTTTGTTTTTCGAGTTAGTGTAAACTTCCGGCTAGTTGAGTTCAACGGAATATTTATTAGGTGAAAACTGCTAATAGTAGTTTTACAACAGTGATATAATAAGCATGAGGGTGCTTCTTATTTTTACAATTTTGTAGGATGTTGAAACCAATAAAGGAGCCATTTGCTCTCCCGGTTGCAATTTTCTACCCACCCTCTCGTTTTGTTATTTGGTAAGTAAACCATAAGTATTTGTTTTTTTTTCAATTATTATAAACATAAATTAGGGGTCGCTACTGAAGTACGAATTTCAAGAAAGGCAAAATGATTAGTTGTGTTTTTATTACTTCGGTGGCGACCCCTATTATCGTTTATAATAATTGAAAAAAAAATACAAATATGGTTTACTTATACTTATGGTTAAAATGAGAGGGTGCCCCATAGAAAATTGCAATCGGGAGAGCAAAGAGCTCGTTTATTGGTTTGAACATCCTACAAAATTGCAAAAATAAGAAGCACCCTCTTAAGCATTTTATACCACAGACAGTCATTCATTTAACAGATTGAAGTGCAGCATGCACATACCTACAAGATGCAATTCTGCAATCGTGTCCGATAAGATATAAGTAATAAGTGTATGAGAATGACAGAATTGACAGATTCGTACGAAAAGTCACGTGACCATTTCCAATATTTCCATATACAGGGCGAAATCTTTTACAATTTACATGATACAAAATTATATTTTCTGGATCTACCCATAATTGCGATCAACTTTTACTACGGGACTTATGTCGAATTCGGAAGCAAAAAATATAACTACTACAGTCGAGTGCATTAATATGTATACACATTTGAAAGAGATCAGTATGGATAATTGTATAATAATAAAGACAACTCGATTGTAACTAGCGACAGCTGGTTTCACAATTTATATGGAGATGTAGATTTTGTGGTAACCTTTTCAAAGATGATCCCATAGTAAAAATTAGCTATAATCATGAGTGGATTCAGAAAATATGATATTGTATCATGTAAAAGATTTCACCCAGTATAAGGTGTGATAAATTCACTTTTGTCTCGACCTCCTTTGTTAAAATGCATTTATCATTGGCCCACCCTATATTATTATGGTCACGTGTCTTATCGCTTAACGTACACGATAGCAGAATGGCAACTTGGCTAGACCTGAAGGAGTAGAAACACAGAAATTTCCGTATTCATGAAATACGTGCATAAATTAAAAATTTGTTGAATTACGTCTATAGTTTTTATTATTACAGCTTGGCAAAAAAGAGTAGAAATTAAAAAGTAGCAACAACCGAAAACGGGACGACACTACAATGTTGCCACTTTTTAATTTCTACTCTTTTTTGCCAGGCTGTAATATTATCTATGATTCCTGAAGGTTATAATTTTGCGAAAATATAACAGTTCTGTTCTATCTCCATTTTATTAAGAAGTTGATATTTAGTGGTTAGAACAAGATATCAATTTTGTAATTTTGGGATATTGCGCATAACAATTTTCAAAATGTTCGCTATTGTACCTTTTTGGATAAAGAATATTTTGTACTTTGAATAAACCTTAATTTCAGTTTGCAAAAAACTGACTTGCCAGCATGCCAGATAATTAGTTAAAAACCAGCTAAACTAACGGTCACTTTTAAAAAATCCCCAATGTTTTATACCGTTTTAAACTTTCTTTTTCGTCATAAAAATATTACTTCTTAAGGGCACAGTCGGTAGGATCCCTGCACCTAAAAAATACCGTGTCAAAAGTTGATTTCCAGAATTGAGACCCCTTGGAATATTGAAGAAGCCTTTCTAAATTATTGAACGCCGTAGTTAGCTAAAAATATGTACACATTTCAGACCGTATCTCCGAGCAGTAAGGATCAAAAACGTTGATATATTTTTGGAGTCGACCGTACCTGCGTATTCGAGTCACGGTGGGAGCAGAATTAAGCAACTTTTTAAGGCATTCTGGGCCATGTATCCATTAACTCAAGAAAAACCAGTCTAAGTTTGACCTTTGTTCGTAAATTATACGGTGAATTGGAGTTCATAGGTATATTGGTGGGTGTCAAATAAGTTAGGAATTATGAAGGTGACTTAAAGCGCAAGTTTGTTTCGAATTCGTAAACATTGAAAATCGAAAAATTTTGGCATTTTTCTCTGTAACTCGAATATCACGTATATTTTACGAGTACGTTTTGAGTTTTCTAACAGTTTTCCACTGTCTGTACAATGAAAAAATTCAATCTAACTTAAACCTTGTATCATTGTACCAAGGTTTCTAACCGATACGTTGTGCGAGTAACAATGTACCGTCGAGTGCATTAATATATAGACACATTTGTAAGGGATCAGTATGGAGAAGTGTATATATATTAATGCCCTTGACTGTACCTAGGAGAAGTTTCATAAGTTGCGAAACTTCTATAGAGAATGTTCTCGGCAATGTAAATTTTACAAACAATCTAATCATGCCAAAACCGATGTATATACATGCCTTATAAAGCATATTTTACGCCTTGTTTATTCAATTGTGAAATACAATAATCTTTATAACAATTTTTTATAAGTTCTCATGGAAATATTCTCAATGAGAACTTACTTTTAAATTCTCATGAAAATACTCGGAAATTTCCGAGTATAAATTCCCGCAATTGTGAAAATGTTCAGCAACTTGTATATGTAAATTGCTATATGAGAGCAAGTCTCCACCAAAAAAGAATTAAGTTGTAAACATATCGATCCAATAGTCTATTGGATTGATATGTTTTATTTTATTCTGACGTTTCCGAAATTAAACGTAAGTTTACGCGATTAAGACATGTTTGTCGTTAAAATATGAAGAACACATATATTACGAGTGTATGTATCATATTTCATATTGTAATAATAGGATTATGAGCCAATCGATTGTGCAAGTTAAGGGCACCAGGTCACCTTTCATACAAAAATATTTGACCTTTGCTTTTGTAAATGTGACCGGCAAATCGACAATACCCAACTATTAAGACCGCATTTACAATTGCCATCAGCAGTGTTATTCACTAAGGAAACCGCCTTGCTATCAGCGCTGTGTCAGCGCTGCGGCAGCGTCGAGCCTAAAAATGGTATTCACTAATGCACTTTAAACGACACTAGTGCTCGGCGACGAATGCGGCGTGAGCTGGAACTACACTGCGTCGAGAGTTACCGCCTACATTTCGACGACGAGCTGTTCTGCGTTAGTGAATACAGTTTTTCGCAGCGCTGCACTCGACATCGAAGTGAAGGCTGTCTCGTCGTCGAGCTCGTTGATGAACGCAGCGTCGTATGTGTGAATAAGAGAATAGCATAGCAGAAACACCGGTCGTCAGTATGCCTAGCACATGATTGGTACGTCAGTATGGCGCCGCGAGATAGATTTTCCATCTTTTACTTACTATATGAATAAAAGAGGGATGGGTATCTCGCGGCGACATACTGTCGCACTAATCATGTGATAAGCACAGGGTGCTTTCCTCATGTATCGAAAGAATAGTTTTATAAATATGTTATAACGTTTTTATTTTATTACACAGAATTAAAGTGCACTGGGACATATTTTTGAACGTTTTTATATAGGTACGCCTTATTTTGCCTTTGACTGTACATCTTATTTAGGTGGTGACAAATGTATTCTTACTGCCATCACATATTTTTAATGTTATTTAACCAATCAGCCCCTAGTAAAACTCCAGTCATAACGTTTTTTTTTAAATAAAATATTTACAACTATTAGTAATAGCGATATCAAGAGTAAACAAATCGTTAGAAAGTCAGGGTTACAATGTATCCATTATGTTACTTTTATAAGGCAAATGTCAAGTTCAAAGCCAACATTTTATCCTCAATTAGCAACTAAAGTGCATACGTGTGCATTCCATGTGCATTCCAGTGCATTGGCTGTGGCACGAACACTGGTAATAAATAAATATAAATGTCATAGACAAATATACCTAGTCCCATGGCAAGTTCAAAGCTTTATAAGTTTTTGTTGTGACAAATAAAAAAATAAAAATAAAAAAAATGTTTATTTGAAATATAAAACCTTAAATGAAATTATTTTATATTTTGATTTGTGTTTCACAGTGGACGTATTCGTGTCGCCTTCACACAAACACAGTAGTGAGAAGCTGATGATGGGATATAATTTATACCGCTAAAACATAATCATTATTTGGAGGATAGTTTCACGCAGATCAACCTAGCCTCAACCCGAAATTAAGCAACGCCCGCATCACCACTCACGAATATTCGTACCTACGGTCCATTCATCCTTAGTTGTCTTTTTTTTAGGTTCAACAAGAATTTATTCATAAATGTATAAAACCCATATAAAAAAAGTATTATTAATCTTGATGTTGCCGGGTGCTCTGGGTAATTATGGTGGGGATAACTGCTCCGTCATGAAATCCAAATATGTAGTTGTTTTACAGATCTGAATTTATGCCGTGTGCCGCGGATGCACATACTTGTGGCACGAATTATCGATATTATTATTTTAGCCCTTAGCCATCCCATTACCGTACTAGTTCGTTACTCCTTAGTTTTCTTATCTAGTAAACAACTTTCTAACCTAAAAGTACACGTTCTGCGTTGTACACTGCTGTTTCCTTGATTAAAAAATTAAGCAATTTTCTAATCACTACGGACGGACTGCACGAATACCTACGGACTCAGGTATTTTCGTATAGGCAAATATGGCAGTTTACAACAGAAAACGTGTACTTTTAGGTTAGGAAGTTGTTACTAAATAAGACAACTAAGTATGAATGGAGTTTATTTATTTATTTAAATCTTTGGGAAACAAACAGGCATTATCAATACACATAGGTTAAACAAATTACAAATACATAAGCCACATAGCTTCCACTAATGAATATTAACATTTTAGTTGCTCAGGGACATTTACTCATCATTATACAAGTACATGCCCTTACAAGAATTCGAACTTGGGACCTGCCGCTTAGTAGGCAGAGTCTCTACCTAAAGTTACAGAAGCTCAACCCATACCAAGTTTTGCAGTTAAGGTGCATTTAGACTAAACGAGCATTCGCTCATTCTATCCCCCACTCTACGAAATCAACGAATTTCGACGAATCACGTTTTGTGTAGGTAACGATCGTAGATTGGGGATAGAATGAGCGAATGCTCGTTTGGTCTAAGAACGACCTTTACGCGAAAAACCTGTATTATCTACGTTCTTTCTTGGCAAACCTTTATTTCTATACATTTAATACGTAAGACATACAACCGAGACGAGATATCGATTCTCGAACGACCTTCAGACGCGCCGACCTGACTGGGACGACTAATTGTACCAAATTGCACCCTATTGCCTTCGACATAAAGGCTATACATAACACTACGTGTCCTGTGTTGTTGAATGTTGACTAACATGAGCATTTGAAAATCGACTTTAAGTATTGTGTGATCATAGTTATGACTGTTTTGAGTGAAATAATGAGTCATTCGATTAAGTTCAGTCAATGATATAGTACATTGTGCATCAAGGGAGTTAAGTACGGAATTACTAACGAGAGTGTTACAAGTTTTAGTGTCTCGAGTTAATTCCGCTTACCGACCGTGATGCCTACAATATTTTTCATCACACTTGCCGACAAAAAAATAAGTTTTAAGACAAAATATTATTAAATAACGTACCTACTGACATTTTTATTACTCCCTAGGGAATTCCACTTTTCTATTACTCCCGCTACGCATGCAAGCAATAATAACATGATAATACGAGTACCTATGTAAACCGTGCGCAATGATAGTGCCACATGGTCGTGGAACAATAAGTACATTTTGGCAAAACTGTCAAAGGAGATATAACTAAACGTAACGTTTTACGTTCTGCCGTGTGGTGACGGCAATAAGAATACATTTGTCACCACCCCAACTCCTCCTGCGGGTGTCGTAAAAGTCGACTAAGAGATTGAAGTGTCACTGACCATTATTTGATAAAAGATTGATGATGGGCAGCAGCGTCATCATAAAATTGCTCGCGGCAAAATCGCGGCGATATCGCCGCGTGTAACTTTTGTATAGAAATCGCGTATAAATCGCCCAAGTGAATCGCTTGTGTGAACAGGCCCTTACGCGTACTTACTTTCTATTCATCCCACTCGTACTCGTATATTGGTGCGAGCGAGAGAGATACAAATAAGCTCGCGTTAATCTTACGGCGGCAGCTCTTGGTACGCACACTGAGCAGAGTATATCTGCGACCACGGGTAATGTCATGCCCGAAACGTTAAGACAACATCAAAAGTAAGCTGACACGAAGTCCCGTTTTCGTTAAAAAATCCCGTTTTCGATATATTAAATTGAGAGCAAGGTTGCTAGTATTAAGATTACCAACACGCAGTTCCTTTTAGGAAAGTAGGTTAACACACTAACTGGAAACGATACAATGTAAAATAGAAATAAGTGTGAGATCGCGGTAATGAATTTCAATATCAACCTATGAAAACTTAAACTGCCATTTAAAAATATTTGCGATTGGTCCGTCAAAGTGTTGATTGACTATATTCTATAAACATTTGTCAAAGATGTTGCGCCGAAATATGCGCGTTGTTAAGAAAAGCGCTATGTCCTGCGCATTTTGGCACAATGGAACAATTGTTTGGGGGCGTTTTTGAGCTGGCGTTAAACGTCCATGTATCATCATCATCATCATCATCATATCAGCCGAAAGACGTCCACTGCTGAACATAGGCCTCCCCCAAAGATTGCCACAATGACCGGTCCTGCGCCACCCGCATCCAGCGGACTCCTGCGACCTTCACCAGGTCATCGGTCCACCTTGTCTACGTCCATGTATACAGTATGGAAATTAAACTCAGGTCCTGAAGGAAAACTAAATCCTTAAGCTAGTTCATTTTACTTAAAGGAGACATTCCTTTATTTTTGAAAAGCAACAAATCTTCATTAAAAGATTTTTTTAAACTCGCTTGCCTCGCCCGGGACTCGCACCAACTAAAATTTCGAAAAATTAACACTCTTTATTTTATTATACTAATCGGTAATATTAATATTCAGGATAAAGATTCTCTAAAAAATATTTGGTTACTGTTCACTTTGCTGAAGGCTACAAGAATGAATTTCAACGGCGACTAAAAGTGTTACAAAATTGAAAGCAAAATAAAGTTGATGTTAGATTTGCGATTATTTTTATTTTTAAGTCCAAATGTTTGTTAGAGTAACTTTATCCTGAATATTAATACTACCGATTAGTATAATAAAATAAAAATTGTTTATTTTTTTTATTTTAGTTGGTTCGAGTCCCGGGCGAAGCAATAAGCGAGTTTAAAAAATCTTTTAATGCAGATTTGTTTATTTTCAAAAATAAAGGAATGTTTCCTTTAAGTAAAATGAGCTAGCTTAAGGATTTAAAGTAGTTTTCCTCCAGGGCCTTAGTTTAATTTCCACACTGTATATGGTCGCAGCGCTACAGTCATAATGTAATAAATATCAAAGTCACGTGACTTATCGGTTATCGTATAAGATTGCAGAATGGTATCTTAGATAGGCCTACTGATATTGTTGACTAAGCTTATAACGATGTTCCACTACCAATCCGGTGAATCTTACTTAAATAACGATGGCTCAGCGCTACATAAGTCACACATACACTCAAACATACAACACCTTAAATATCTACTAGTTTCCGTATTCGTTCTGCTTTCTGTTTGCCCTGCACTCGATAGCCACTGTTGACTTTCGATGATTCGGTGACTTAACCAGTGCGGTAACGACATGACGGGATGACTTTCCACTCTTGCGCATCGCACAGTTAAAACATCAAGTATATTGTCTTCGGCAGCCGTGGTAGTTATTCAAGGGGTCAATCATCTTGTTTTGGTTGATTTTCTGTCACGCACGCTCTATTAACATTATTATTGAGGGATTCACCGCAAAGACCACGCAACGGTAAAAAAATATTTTGTTATGCCATTAAACTGTGATTAAGGGTGGGAGAAAATGACCATAGCAACGAGCGACAAGAAAAAAAAATTGAAACCAAGAAATAAAACTATGAATGGCATGTACAATCGCATATAAAATCTGTATCCAAGGGAGAAGGGGGAGTCTACTGCGAACTACGAACGAAATGTTGCCTTTCTGTAAATGGAATGGAAATGTTTCTTGTTACTTCAAACGTAAGTATAACAGGGACGTTAATTTTGGGTTGCGGTAGGCCGGCAGGTAACTCTCTCTACAAGTCTAATTTACCCGTTAAGTCGTAGTTCGTAGGACGCTTCTTAACCGAGTCAATATACTGCATTTAATATTGCGATTGTTGTGTAACTCGGTTAAATGCATAATAATGATTGTGAACATTCAATAATGAGGTTTGTTTTGTCATGTGGAATTATATCGATTTTGGAATGACAGGGCTTTTATGATACTTATGTCATCGTAGAGTACTTATGTGTATGTTCTCTAATGTTCGTGGACAAATTAATATCAATTTCGATGAATACGCTGGTCGCTTTAGGTAGGTAAGATTATATTCTATACATACCTAGACAAATGAGTTTGTCAGGTACCTGGTTCGGTTGCAACACATTTTACATAAAATTGACGTCATATTTTTTGTTTTTTGGTGTACATTTTTGAGTTACGACTTTAGGCAGTAAAAACTGGCCAAGTGCGAGTCGGACTCGCGCGCGAAGGGTTCCGTACCATTATCAATTTATTATTAAAAAAATACAGTTAAATCAACCTACCTCAAAAACTGTAAGAGATAATTTAATCAAACCAAAAATCGTTGATAGAGTTTATTATTGTGCATAACATATATTTTTTCTAGAATTTTATATCACGTAGTTTAAAAAATAGAGGGGGGGGACACATTTTTCAGACTTTGAGAGCTGCTATCTCGAAAACAATTTGCTTAAATTTAAATAAGATGTATAAACCTTCATATCATTTTCAAAGACCTTTCTATTATTACCCCACACGCTTATATACAACTGAAAAATTTTTTATATCCCTCAGTTACATGTATGGAGGGCCCCCACCCCAATGGTTTTTTTTACAATTTAGTATCATAATCCTGTAGCGGTTCATACAACACATATCCTCATCAAATTTCGTTACTGTAGCATTTATGGTTTCCGAGTAAATCAGCTGTGACAGACGGACAGACGGACAGACGGACATGACGAATCTATAAGGGTTCCGTTTTTGCCATTTTGGCTACGGAACCCTAAAAAAGCCGACAATAAAAATTTTCGACGAATTTTTTTTTTTCGACTGCCTTAAGGCGTGACACCGAATTTAACTGTTGTTTGTTGGACAAAGTTGGTTTTAAAATCAATTGTTATCGTTTAAATCAATTTAAAGTAATGCCTTTGCCACTATAGATGCGTCCTGCAATCAACGGGCATATTAATAGCATTTTTGCCCACTATCCTTTTCCAAGTTATCATCTATCCTTTTCCCAGGCATATAAAGGACATCTAATATTTATCTAACAGGGATATTTTATTCAAGGATGGTGTAACAGGCTCAGTCTCAGCCACTCATACAATACAAAGGCCGCACCTACAGGGAAACTGTTAGTTCCTAGAATAAATAATCACTATGGTGATAGAATTCTTCGGAAACGCATCCCTTACCTACTTAACAGTTTGCCTGAAGCCATCAGGTGTCAGGCCAACAAAAATAAATTTAAGAGGCTTTTGAAAACACACTTCCATAATTTGCCATGTCAATAATAATACAGTGTGTGGCCTTGAACACGGGAGAAAAATGAAATGGGTGACTCCGTAGGCTATCCGCAATAATCCTGTAAAGGTCCCGATGTTTAAAAATTAATAAGTTTGAAGATATTGTTATTCAAAGTAATGGACCCGAAGTACTGGATCTCGGCATCACGATATCGTAGCTTGTCAGTCGCAAGACATCAAGATAGTATACCAGGTACTGAGCCATAATAGTTACTTTGGTTTTATTTTTACACTAATTTGTTACGTTTTTTTTAAGTTTTTGTACATTTTTCAATGTTACAAATATGACAAGTTATTAATAACTTTTCAGTCAAGTAAAAGAACCCATAATAACAAAACTACCAAGAAAAAAAATGCAAACAATTTTTTTTTTAATGACTATACTTATGTTGAAATGATTGTTGCTTAGCTTATTAATGCACCATTTAAATTTTCATCCCGGTTGCTCATAATTATTTCATGTTATAACACCTATGTATAACAATTTTAAATAATGTAACTAAAAAGAGACTGGGATCCCACAGTCAAACTCTGAAGAGTTTTGTAGGACAATTACTAATCCTAAGATTATAATCCACATGTACTATTAATAATAAATGAATCTCGTAAAGGCCGAGAAGGACAAGTCCAGTAAGTACCTAGACGTGGCCCACGAGATAACCGTCATGTGGGATGTTGACTCGACGATCATAGTCCCGATAGTCGTTACAGTGAACGGTTTAATAGCGAAAAGTCTCGACCAACATCTTAAGAGTCTCTCGCTAGATGGCTGGATCAAGGGTCGGATGCAGAAGGCGGTAATCCTGGACACGGCGCGGATAGTCCGTCGGTTCCTCTCTCTGCGACCTTAACCACCGGCAGCTTGGGCCCGCCCCGTTGCCGGCGGCACTCTAGGTTAGGTTTTTATAATGTGTTTATATTTTGTATTTTATTTTGTATGTTGTATTGTATTTTACTTTTATAACCATATTATAACAACCTAAGAAAATATTGGAATAAAGAGTATAATGAAATTAATGAATAATAATAAAAAAATATTTTAAAAAACTATACTCACTGTCCCTCCTATGCAGCCCCATGGTGTAGATGCGCGGGAGTAGAACTAATGCGCGAGCGCACACATGGTACAGGTCCGCGAACACACACACACTCGGACACTTCACATCACTGTTCGACAACTGTTGATAGTTTGTGGTTTTGCTCTGAAGTTAGTGTATGGACCTAAGGGTTGGAAATATTGCAGTCTCTCTATTTTCAAAGTGACATCTAGTGACAAGTAATAGGGCCCAGAATGGTATACCAGAAGCACTACTACCTACTTATCACTACGTGTCACTGTAAACACTTATGTATGACAACTAACGTTATCTAGTGCTGGTATCAAACAAATGCGAAATATACTAACGCCGCCTAGTGTTGGGGCACATTTTGACTGTCGCATACCTATTTATGTACGGGCTTGACATATCTTTGAAATAGATGTTTCGACATTTTTATACCACTGGCACGTCACTAACTAGGTAGTCGATGATGTTTAATTGTTTATCTCTAGGAATACGCCTTCTCTACCTCTTTTGACCTTATAAGGCCCAGTCTACACTCAACTACAATGAAATTAAAATTTTCATAAACTTAATAAAGTTGCATTTCCTTTATTTGATTGATTTGACAAAAAAAAAGAAATTTACCACAATTCCTTATATGGCAAGGTTCAAAATAAGATTTAACACCTTCGCTGCTACAGTTAGCTTAACTCATAATTAACCATACTCTGTAAGGGGTCGAAAAACCCCCTAACGCAGTGAACACTGAACGTGTAAAGAAATAATATGATGGACCTTAAGAGACCACTGGCATGCTTCATATTATTCATATAATCGTTAGTTGTAATATGAATTAATGTAACCACCAAATGACGATTTTTCAGGAGGGCCCAAAAACGAATTTGACATTTATAAAGTATGTTGTATCTTTTTAGTTAATTATTCTTTTGAAATGATGTTTATCTTGTTTGTTTTCTTTTTGAGAGGTCTATTTGACGCAAAGTTAGTAACTGCGACCACAGTTGTAGTTCAGGAAATGGCTGGTGCTTGCGTTAAATATTTCTAGAAAAATTTGGAGATACATTAACAATTTAATGAAAATCATCGAAAGTGAATTTCGTAATTTAGTGTAACTCACGAATTGAAACCGAATTGCTTATGAGCCATACTATCTAGATGGCGCTTACAGCATTAACATTTATAAAAATATGGTGATTACATTACATACATATACTCAGGAAGGACATATTTTGTACGTACAAATTCGTACTTAAGTTAAAATATTGTCTATGATTTTTTGAAACCTTTACATACGTTAATAACAAACGTAGAAACCTAATAAAAGGGCAAAGTTTTTGTTAACGTATTCGACATTTTTTTCTAGATATCAAAATTTTATAAACACCGTTTGATAGAGCAGGAAATTTGCAGTCGAACGGTATACTCAACACAATTTCGTCATTTTGGTGGCTACATTAATTCATATTACAACCGACGAATTATCTGTCGCTACATGTTGTCCCTGTTATTTTAGATAGCAATGGGTACGCTATCGCAAAAATTCAATTGATACAATTAGATCATTAGGTAGGTGTGTTCCGGTTTTTTTGGTTTAATTTTCTTTAAGTTTATATTTTAAAATTACTTTTACTAATAAATTTTTAAAGATTCTGTTTGTAGTCAATTTATTATTGTTACGTAGTTATTGTTTATCGTATATAATTAATCCAATTCATACAAAGTACTTTAATTGTAGTACTTAGTTTGTACATTAAAAACTATTTTTGTTTATTATTATTATCCTTTATTTATCTCTTTATGTAAGGTTTTTTTATAAAAACATCAATAAAAGTATTTTTATTATGTACCTAATAAATTTTTTAATGCATGTTATTTTAATAAGATGTATTATTAGACTGTTTTGAAAAAATACGTAGGTTGCCCTGAAAGTTTCGGGAATCGGAAAAAATACGCATTTTAATGAAATAAAAGTACTTTTATTGTTTTTCAAAGTATTCCCCTTTGTGTTTAATACACTTTTTCATTCTCTGTAACCAGTTTTTAAAACAGTTATTGAAGTCTGAAGTGGGGGTTGACAAAATGGCCATTTTATAAGCGTCGACTGCTTCTTCCGCGGTCTGAAAACGCTGACCACGCAACCGATTCTTTATTTTCGGGAAAGTAAAAAAATCGTTGGGACTTAGGTCGGGGCTGTACGGAGGATGGTCCAGTAATTCGACGTTTTCGCCCTTCAGATAGTCGTCTGTTTTCTGAGCGGTGTGAGGGCTGGCATTATCATGGTGTAGTATAATACGGCGGTTAGGGTTAGTTTTTCGCAGTTCAGCAAAAACAATCGGTAAACAAACGCCTATATACCAATCGGCATTGACAGTTCTTCGATCTTCAAGAGCGATAGTCGCCACGTGACCCGATTTGGAGACAAACGTGGCTACCATTTTTATGATCGTGCTGCGAGAACGAACAACTTTTGTCGGCTTCGGTTCGTCTTCGTAAACCCAAACTCGAGATTGGTTTTTCGATTCAGGCTCATATGCGTAAATCCATGATTCGTCACCTGACACAATACTAAAAACGGCATTTGAGCTTCCTCCATTAAATCTTTTTAAAGTTTTGCGGCACCAATTGACACGTACCGTTTTCTGGTCGTCAGATAACAAGTGAGGAATCCACCGGGAAAATAACTTCCGCACGCCCAACTCTTGTTGTAAAATAACTTGTACCTGACTCATTCCAATGCCTAAAGTCTCCTGAATCTCCCGATATGTAACATGCCTATCTTCCTTTATCAGTTGGCGAACAACATCGATGTTTTGATCGGTAACGGCCGTTTTCGGTCGACCCTCACGTACGTCATCCGCAAGAGACACACGGCCACGTTGGAATTCCGAATACCACCTGTATATGCTCGTCTTTGAAGGTGCTTCACTACTAAAAGCAATAGTTAATCGGTCTCCACATTGTTGTTGTGTTAATCCACTTTTAAAGTCATAATAAATCATTGCTCTAAAACTTTCGCGGGACAGCTCCATTTTCACCAGCGACTCAACGACTTTAAAAAACAATTGAAAATCGGACATTGTTTTTTTTTTCTAAGTGGCCAGTGTTTTCGAATAATGAGACTATGCTTGTAAGAAAGAGGTATAACACATGTCAAATATACGTTCCTAAGTATTAAATTCCCGAAATTTTCAGGGCATCCTACGTAAGTCGACTTGAGTTTCTTACTGGTTCTTCTCAGGAACGGTGTAGGGTTAGAACCAGTAGTAGATTTTTTTTCTCTCTTGATAGTGTCAGACGATTCGAAAATGCTTATTAATAAGCTTAGGTACTTGAATGAAGAATAGTTTGACTTTTGACTAATACAGCTTAATCTCTAAAGTAAGATTTGTAAGCGTAACCCTCTATTCCCACTCGGAAAGTAAAATCTGTTAATTTTCAATGCAGCACATGCATCTTTTCACTTTTGCCACATCACATCGTTATGCGTCTAGCGTCCCGTTCGACCCGTTTTTGGAATACTAATATTACCTAGGTTCCTACATTCTAGGTGTTGGGTAACGCTTGATTACCATTTTAGGTCACTCATTAAAAACAACGAGTACAGTCACCATCAGTTATACGGGCCGTCCACATCTGAATAATGCTGAGGTCTAATGAAGAAATCATTTTTTTTTTTTTTGGGACATCTCACACAAATTTCACTTGGTGAGCTCAATTAAGGCTTCTGATGCCATTTGTTTTGACAAAAACTTATTTATCAGCCTCCATAGCTTAGTTGGTAGTGACCCTGCCTACGAAGCTGGAGGTTCCGGGTTCGAATCCCGGCGAGGGAATCATTTGTGTATTTATTTATCACAAATATTTGTTCCTTGGTCAAGGCTGTCTAATATGTATTTAAGTACTATATTATGTATCTATCTATTAAATTATCGTCGCATATGGTACCTCCTTATGCGTCTATACGCAAAGTTAATAGGAGAGGCCTACGTCCAGCAGTGGACTATCATAGGCTGATGATGATGACGATGATGATGATATGGTACCCACATTACAAGCCTTAATTGAGCTTACCGTGGGACTAGGTCGAATTGTGTGAGCTATCCCAAAATATTTATTTATTTATCTTAAAGAACACTGGGGGGGCTATCATGATCTCTGAAATTCAATTCAATTTAGTTTCTACTTGTCCGTTTTTGACAGTTATTCTATGGAACAGACACATCAGAGTGTACGTTATCAACGTGCACTTTCCGTGGCAATGGCTATGGTTGAGAGAAAAAGTAACAAATTTGAAAATGCTATTTTGTTCTATTACTCGTACCCTCAAAAAAATAGTACTCTCCTTAGGAAATATAAAAACTTTATCCTACTTTATTAAATAAAATTCTAATGTCATTAATTTATGACTCATGATAGTACTTTAAATGTAATTTTGCTAAGTCTTTATTTTAATCAAAATGAATATTCTAGTAACTATTTCAAGTGGAGTAAGATCAGTGCTATATAATGGATTTTTCAATTTGACGTGAGTCGTTTACTGGTTTAATCAGTGTAATTTGAATAAGGGATTAAAATCGGTGTAGGTAATTATTTATTACAATTAAAATGACTATAATTTCTGAAATTTTTATAATTTATAAAAAAACCTGTGTATTTGATTTTTCTGTCAACCATACTTTGCCACCAATACCGCACGTTGATAACGATCACATCACGATTCAGATGAGGTCCTAAACTAAATCGCATTAGTATATCATGGTAGTTCCCCTACCTTATTTACTCATGTGAGACACGCAAAGCATAGCAAAACACGCCTGGGAACTGTTTTGTATACTATCATCATGCCACAAATGAAAGTTAGGTTTTTGTTAGGCTACGAGTATTAGTCACTATCAGGGTACTGTGTACTCGAGATTTGAAACTATAGGTTTAACATGGTATTAGTAGTAGTAGTAGTAGTAGTAGTGGTGGTAAATCACTTTATTACACAGAATATGTTATACAAAAATGTAGGTACAAAGGCAAAATTATCCCTTTAAGGGATCTCTTCCAGCTAACCTTTGAGAGATTGAGTGGAGAACCGAAAGATTAAATATACAAGTTGTAGCGTAGAACATGTCGTATTAGGTGGCACACCGCTTGCGTGGCAAACACGTGCGCGTGACTGTCAAGCGGTGTGCCATTTGCTATAACTCTTCCTACGGGTAACCTATTGAACTTTCGAAAATCCTTTGTCCGATTTTCACTTGTCCGAAAACGGTTCCTCGAATTTTTATAATCCATGTACATTGTTTACCATATTTTTTGAAATGGTCCTCGTTTTCTATCCCACATCAACATTTTCCCGAATTTCGATAACCAGAAGAACGGTTGCCAAATTTATTATTTGACAACCGATTTGTTAACCATGTTTTCATAAATCCGATGCTAAGCGAAATCGAAATGTCATTTTACCTTATATCAGTAACCAGAACAAAGGTTGCCAACATTTTTATTTGACAATCGATTTGGTAACCACCTTTTCATAAATCGGAAATGTAATTTTCCCTTATATCAATAACCAGAAGAACGATTGTCGGACAAGTGAAAATCGGATAAGGGATTTTCGAAACTTCAATAGGTTACCATCGATGCTATGTCGATGCTACGTGTAATTGAAATATCATTTTTAATCCTAATGTTCATTGTAATAAATATTGTTTTCCCTACTACTCGAACTGTCATTTTTCACTGCGCCTACTTTTATCATGTCCGAAATTTCATTCAAAAAGGCATTTTAATAACAACATGCAAAACATTTGAACAACAGGGTGATTGGTTAAAAAAAATGTTCAAGTAAACCAGGGTAAAACCGACGTGGATTTGTTAGGTTTCGAAGCTAGGGCGGAGTGAATGGCGTAGTCTTTAAATAGTTAAGTATTTTTAATCAATTGTTTACACAACCTCATACTTGCAAAAGCAAAAAAAGGGGGGACGGGGGGGCGAAGCCCCCCACCAGGGGGGGCTCGGGGGGCGAAGCCCCCCGCATTAAAAAAGAAATAATCTGAACCTCCCCTACCTTAACCTGGATAGGTTCGTTAGGTACCTTTTATCCCTTAGAGCGGAAATAGAAGCCCCGCGCAGCGGGGCTTCGTCGACCGGTTCCCAGGTCAAAATTGCTCACTTAAATTCTTTGGACAACAGGGCGAATTATTTAGTAATAGTTAAGTATAAGGAATAAAAAATATTTTTAAAGTTAGTTGAAGGTAGGTAATCACTTTTAGTACATTAAATAGTAGGAACATCACCATTACGCACAATAATTGTTCGATACATATACATAAGACACGAAAATCATTAGGACAAACAATATTCAGGAACAACCAAGTTAGGATTAACAATTTCGGCATAACAAAAATATGCGCAACAATGTTTATGCCATTCATTTTTCGGCGTAAAGTTATTATGCGACAATTTTTTCGGAATAAAAACATTATGCCACCCGATATAGACCCCCTCCCGGGGCAGATCCGAGTCGGATAGGTTAGGTTAGAAGACTAAGGCGGGAGCTTTGCTTTTTTTTGCTTTTGGAGTCTTAGTCTTTTGATATAAGGGGAAAATTAATATCTCGGTCTGAATACTTGACGCCACAAAAAGTAGTTGGCAATAAATACTTCGGGATTTTAACAAGTGTTTATTCGAAATAATGAATTTGATTGTTTGATAGGGGGGGGAAATAATACTTCGGTCAAAATACTTTATGCCAAAAAAAGTAGTTGGCAAATGATACTTCGGAATTTTTACGAGTGTTGATTCGAATCATAAGCGAAATAAAATTGCTGCTAATTGAGAAAGGGGGTAAATAATAAACAGGGAAACGTACTTTCGGGCAAACAAAATTTAGGCCAATTAATAAAATGGGAAACGTTTTCGGAATACTAATATTCGACATTACAATTTTCGACTTTATGATAGGTAACCCTTCCTACGCTACAACGTTCACGCCACGGACACGCGACCGTGCTGCATACGCAATCACGCCGTTCCGTGTGATTCGGCCTTTTACTACAGAACCCTTCAAATGTAAGATGTTTGTACAAAGTCTTTACCATACACCTACATACAAAGATGCGTTGATAGCACTGCTCCGTGAAAACCGAAAGGCGACTAAGTCTAATTACGTGCACTGCAATAACGATTTAAAGATTCAAAATATTTTTTTCTCAGACTTGCTACGGAATGTTGATGTTACTTACTTTAAATGAAACCCGGAAATACTATGTATCCGTTGTCATATGCTAAGATGATATATAAAGAGATTTCATGTATTTATTTCACACCTAGGACTGCAAACAAACTGTCTTTTGTTTTGAAACGTCAAATTGTGACACTAGGTCTTGACATTCAGCCACAGAAAAAAAAATAACCTAAGAACTAATGTCTATACCACCGGGTAAAAGGATACCTCAAACAGATTTAAAAAAAAGTTAGGCGCGAATATTTTTTTTAAGGTTTTACGTACTGTACTATTGGTTTATTTACAAATTGAATAGTATGGTTCGCCGAAATCAGTTCGTTTTATTTCATGGCAAGTTTGAGAAAAGCACTATACAAATCTCGGCGAGAAACAGGGTTACAGGCCGCGTATCCCTATCAGATCAGATATATCTACTTGGCCTGTAACCCTTCGCTTCCCGTCCTCTATAGTAATGTACTATTGCACAAAATCGGTTAATGATTATTGTTGGGTTTAACGATTTTATTCAACGATTTTAACGATCACTTCATTATATGCTTTTTAAGGAGGTAAATGTTATCTGAAAAAGGTGTAATTGCAAAACAATTATATAAATGAAGGTAAACAACTATTACAGGAACCTACTAAGAGATCTCATTGTAATTCTGCATTTATACCTGTCATTATCAATATATATTTTTAATTTGTATAACCGAATAATACGTTTAAATTTTTTACGATACGTTTAACCTGCGTAGGCTATAATTGTAACATTTCTATAATTTCTTAAATAGTGTTGTGCAATAACCGATTATTACCGTAAAATAAGTGTCACATTGAAGTCAAGTACCTACAGTATAATTTGATATCAAGATTTTATATCTACCTATAAGGTTAATTTAATTTGACCGTATCCGTATATACACCTACAAATCGTCGGGTGACAAGCAAAACTCACTAAGTAACAAATACCTACTTGAAATAAAGCTCGTATCTCAGTTCTTGTTCAATAATGACATAAGAGGTTGTTAAGAGTAGTGACCGTTTTTATAGTGAGTTTTGTTTGTCAGCCGACGAAATACTCTTTGCAAATAAATGTGTTTATATTTAAAAAAAACGTTTTGTGCCAGCTGTAATGTGTTAAGAGCAATCTTTATAAATATTACGTTTCTACATTTTGCCTCCTTGTCCGATGTGTTACATGTGTATGTTTTTACAAAGGATATAAAAAAAAATTGCCTCCTTATATCAAACAACATCAATTAAACTGACCTCAGACCTTATCCCTACATCACGGTAGAGTGAGTTCACAGGCACAAAACTCATTAATAAAATAATCTTTCAAAACAATCAAACATCGGTGTGTTCCATTTGCATATATCCGTTTCGCAACGCCAATAATTAGTTCGCACTCCACTGAACGCAGTAATGGACGGCCTTGTGTGGCCCAATAGGCCAATGTTTGCGCCAATGTTTGCAAGCACTTTTTGACACATAATATATGACAGCTGTCAGAATTAACTTCATAGCGGCCGAGCACAGTAAGCGTACCTAATAAAACTATAGTCTGAGATTTCTAAGAATGAACTTTTGACAGCTTATAAATGATCCTTATAGGTATCTATGACGTTATCGGCTATCGAAAAAATCGTGAAATGCTAAGACAGGATAAAGCACGTATAAAGTTATTTAATTAAAACTTATGGCTTTTATTACTTAAAAATAAATTATATTGATTATTCCTATCATAAAAGATAATTATTCAATGAATGCCTAGCATATTTATTAACCGTAAAAATAATAACATATCCAAGTATTCATTTGTTAAACTTATTTTATGTTAAGTAATAATAAATAACTACTTTTGCACCACTGGTTTGGTATTTAGTTCAGTTGCAAGTTGGATCAAACATTTGCAACAAATCTCGAAACGAGATCTCCTAAGCTGTAATTTCGAGTTTCCGATCATCTATTATATAAGAGTGGTGTATATTTTGTGATGATAAAACCGACAACGATATCCTTCCGTTTCCGTAGAATACCTATGTTAATTTTTAAATACTAATTCAAATAATTTGGATGTTCCGGGTATGTTCAATTTAGTTGAACGTCCAATAAGAATTCTTACCAATTGGTTTTTTTTTCATTAGCTGAAGGATGTCCTGAAAGCTATTTTTTTAACCAGCAGGTTTTGTAATAGGTACTGCAACACATATTCACTTAACTGACCTTATTTTTGCACAAATAAATTCTATTATATGTATACCCAATCAAATGGTTGGGAATGATTACGGTAAAAAATATTAAACCTGATTAAAAAAATATATATATACTTAACCGTAACAAGATACCGACCAATTGACCATAAACAATATAATATATCATCAGTTATTTCTAAAATAAGTGTAGTCCTGAAGTAAAATAATATATAACTTTTCAAAAAAAACTGTAAAGTCACTATTGTATGGTTGTCAGGTCATGTGCTAGAAAGAGTTGATTTGGTTTGATATTAATTTCTTCAAATATTTCGTAGGTAATAACGGTTTTAGCACAACACTGATCTTAAGAGATTTAAATCGTAGACTAAGTACACATTAAATGTCATTTTAAATATTTGTCTGTTTGAATATTCTAAAGTTTCTAAACCGATATAATTTGAAAATATTGACTTTCTTCGAATCGGCTATTTGTTTCTGAAATAAATTAAAATATATATTATTACGCATATTGATTACTACACTATTATTTGTAGAAATATACTACCGTCTGTAGTACGTTTCATCATAGGAACAATACATAATTTGTCGACAACTACCTACACATTTGCAGACTTACTTTTACGCCCATAAAAAAGTGAAAACGTGTATATTGGCCGTGTAACGTGTAATATCATAGTTTATTACACTTGCCATATTGCCTGGGGACACAATTCTTTAAGGTGCATTCAGACCAACCGAGCATTCGCTATTCTATGCCCCACTCTACGAAATCAACGTATCGCGTTTCGTGTACCTAGCGATTGCATTTCGTAGAGCAGGGGGTTAGAATAGCGAATGCTCGTTTTGTCTGCATGCACCTTTACGCTGAGGCCGAAAATGGCCTTATAGTGTAAACTTTTTATACGATTTTACTACTAAACCCTGACTACTTAAGGCATATGTAATAGAAATAAATACATGCAGGTTGAAAAAAAAACATATTCGGCTTACTTGGTTAAAAATTGAAGGAGGCAATTGAAGACTTATTCGGCCAACATGCCCATGTTAGTTAAAATGCGTTATGTCTCTTTCGGACATAATATATCATTGTCGAACTGACAGATAAGGATGAAACACTTTTTAACTAATATGAAATTTATACTGAAAGTACTGTTTTGACAGAAACGAATTAGTCCCTATTTGTTCATTAGTATCGCAAAACAATTAATGTGTAAAATCATAAAAGTTTTAGCAAGGCGCTAAGTATTGTTCGCCCCTTTCAGTCTTATAAAATATCTGTACGAGCGAAAGGGATAAACAATACTTAGCGTTTTTCTGATTAAGGTCATCAGATTCATATGTCTCATGTGATAATCCGAAGCCGAACAACATATTAAGCAACTTTAAAAATATTCATCTCAGTAATTATCAACAAATTGGCATTTAAAGTCGCATCCTTGGCATTATGTTAACGACAAATGATCTATCAGTGTGATGTCATTGATGCATTTAGACATCATTTGTAGATCTAACTAATTTAAAAAAACTTGTTTTGTTCTGACATTACAACTTTTTAAAACATCCATCTACAGTGTTTGAGTAGTGTCGTGAATTGATTAGTGATGTAACTTTTACCGGTTTGTAAAAAAATCTTTTAATCTGATTGACATACAGTGTGTTAACATGAGACTGGCTTTTATTGAAACCGAGGAATGCGATGCAGATTTTTAGCCAGACCGTGAACATTATTCGATTCAAAATGCTAATTTTAAAAGTAATTAACTTTCTAAGAAAAGTTAATTGAGAAGCAATGTACTTCAAAATGAATCGTTAATTTGCACTTGACAATGACAGATCGCAGCCACACATAACGTTTGACAACTAAGCAGTACACGCGTTACATTGATCGTTCGGAGGAAATAAAATTAACTGTACGGTCAATTTCATTATTTCTCAAATGTTAATAATTGAAAACGATTGCTAGTAATGCGTATTATTACCCATTTTCGTTAAAGCCCGGGTCATGGTAACACACTGTATAGGAAGGCTTATTTATTATTATTAAAGTAGTGTTAATATGGAGTAATTATTGTCTTAGCCCTTTTGGAAATAATGTTCCACGCAAAATTATTGTGAACATAGGTGGGCGGATTTTTATTTTGTTGTAATTTTCGTAAATTTTCCAAATTTGGACTTTTTACATTTTTTCTACTCAGAATCACGAGCTCTTTCGATTCTGATAGAAATAAAAAATGTCCCAAAAAAATTCCATTTAGTTACTATTTTTCATACACTTTCTTCGACCGTAACTCAGTGGAAGACAAAAAATTTATTAAATTCTCGGGACACTTTTTTCTGCTAATGAGGATCGAAAGTACTCGCGATTCTGAGTAGAAAAAATATGAAAATATCAAAATTTGGAGAATCAGAAAAAAACTACAACAAAATACAAATCCGCCCAGGTACTTTGTATATTTCGTATAAATAGGTACCTACATAATAAATAATAATTCCCGTGAGTGTCGTAAGACTCAACTAAAGAATCGAAGGTGCTTTTCGTTAATTTATTGAACATTGATGATGGGGAGCAGCGTCATCATAGTGGACACACTACTGCGATCGCCAACTCACTTGCCCAGCGTGGCGATTATGGGCATTTACCTCATAATGCGTCCATACGCGTACGTAAAAAGACTAAAAAGAGAGGCCTATGTCCAGCAGTGGATTGATGGTTGTTGAAGTGAAGTTAAGGAATGTTTATTGTTAAACCTCGTTTTATTTTATTTGTACTGAACAATTAATTATAGACACTGGCAAATAAAATAAAATTAATGTGTAAGTATTAATGATATAAAATGATGCGTGTATTACAGTGATTAATTAATTTATTTAACCTTTATTGCACAATTACAAGAAAAGTACAAATAACGGACATAATGCCTTAAGGCATTCTCTACCAGCCAACCATTGGGTCAAACAGAAAACTTACATTTAGTGCGGAATAATTAAGCAGAGAAATTCAAATTTTTTATGAGTTTATTAAAATCAACTTTAATATGTGATACAATTTTTATATATATTGATTCCTTTAGCAACGCATTCAACCCTAACAATAGCCTTTTAACAGATTCTCATTCAGAATATAACCTAAATATGTCAGAATACTAATGCTCTCAGTACTTATATCCAAAAGAAGGCAAAGGAAATCGAGGTTAAATACCAAGCTCAATCGAACCGAATCCAAAACATGAAACCACAGAGCATAGAAAAGGACGATCGTTTTATAGTCTATGCCGAGCGGGGTCATTGACCTCCGAACAACAGGAATATTTCGAGCAACATTAACCTATTTTGTTTATCTTCATTACTGTATAGGAAGTTCCTGTTACGATGTAGGCTGTTACACCTAGAACTTTTACATATTTATGCAAATCGCGCTTGTAGTGGTTGTGACAACCATACGGAATGTTTGAGAAGCCGTTTAAGAGCTCCCCGAGCAGCCTCCGTAGCCTAGTTGGTAATGACCCTACGAAGCTGGAGGTTCCGGGTTCGAATCCCGGCGAGGGCATTATTTGTGTAATTATTTATCACAAATATTTGTTCTTTGGTCATGTCTGTCTATATATTTAAGTATCTATATGTATCTATCTATTATATATATCGTCTTAGAATTATAACTAACGTGAGACTCAAACATATTTAAAGGATCCTCATCATGGAGATCGCAAGCCCGCAGTACACGTCGGGCTTTGGTCGCGGATACTCCATGATGAGGATCCTCTAAATGGATCGAAACATGTCGAGCAATTATCGACTTAAATTACGTGAGTAACCCGTGTGATAAATATTTAAATATATATATATCGTCGCCTGGTACCCACATCACAAGCCTTAATTGAGCTTACCGTGGGACTAGGTCGATTTGTATAAGATGTCCCAAGATATTTATTTATTTAAGAGCTATGCGTGTCCCATAGGTACATACAACTTTTTCATTGATCGAGTTATTTTTTGATGATATTAGATAATTGGACGAGTTCTTCAAATGTGTCAATCGTCATATTTCAAATTACTTTTGTTCTAACCAGCCGCCGATCCAGTACTTTGTTCAGGAGAGGGCTTTGCCCTATGATATTTAGTCGAAAAAGCATTAAATTGGCCCTTTCAAATTTTTTTTTTGTAAAATAAAGTTCGAAAAATAAATATAATTGTGTAAAATCTGCACTCAAATATTGCATGATTTAAACATAGTATGCTGATAGTATGTTATTACGATAGTATGTTATTCATTTATAGTGTTATAAATTAACAATGTGGCATTCACTAACACTGTGTGAATGTACTCATTTGCTGTTATTGTTTCTGTTTAATGTCCTATACAAATTACAAGTAATTATACCTTCTGCTTGATGTTTTATAATTATAAGTGTGCTGATTTGTAACGACGATTTTAGAAGTCTAGACTTTTAAATTACATCTGAAAATGGGTTGAAAGTGATGGTTGAAATCGGAGTTGCTATTCTAGGTTGTATTAAAGTTAATGCTTTTCATTTGGCCTCAATTCTGAAAATATCATCTGTTCGATACTTGTATGTAAATTATGTCTGATATCTTGTGCATCAAATTGATAGCATAAAATATTTTAGAAAAGTTAAAATGTAGTTTTTTTATAAATGTTTTGTTCTGATATAAAACGCATATGCGGTATCATCATCATCATCAGCCTATGTTAGTCCACTGCTGGACGTAGGCCTCTCCTCTTAACTATGCGTATAGACGCATTAGGAGGTACCTAAATGTCCATAATCGCCACGCTGGACAAGCGGATTGACGATCGCAGTAATGTGTCCACTATGATGACGCTGCTGCCCATCATCAATCTTGTAGAATGGTCAGTGACACTTCAAACCCTTAGTCGACTCTTACGACACCCGCAGGAGGAGTTGGGGTGGTGACAAATGTATTCTTACTGCCGTCACCACACGGCCAATAATGCCCCGGCGGCTATCGACACGGTTCGGCTTACGACATAAAATTGCAGGTAGTACCTATTT
>JALPQI010008606.1:0-22722 GCA_025490895.1 Thaumatotibia leucotreta
GAATAGTGCAGCATACCTACTATTAATAATAAAAAATAATAATAAGTGCATTATTTGAGTAGGTACATTACTCAGAATAGATAATAAAAAAATACATTTGTATCAAAGTTCATACAAGGGAGTCCTCCTTTTAAGTGAATTAGCGTCAGGGCAAATTAATTGAAAGCTTACATAAAATTTATTAAAATTATACATATATTATTATTGGCTATTTTTATTACAGCCCTCATCAACACTTCACAAAGGAATATTTCTTTAATATACAATAAGGCCTTGTCGTTAAAATAAACCGCTATGATGAATCATCACTATAGTAAAGAAACCAAAAATCGAGAGGACACACCTTACGTGAAGTTTTCGCTGACTTTTTATTGTACTTGAAGCGCTGGTACTATTTAAGCAGTAGGTATTACTTACACAAGATTTTAACTAACTCACAAAACGAATATCTAAATATCACATTCATCGTAAGCAATTTTGCGTTGCATATCTTGCCGGTACCCGATTCATGTAAAATACTTTTCTATGGACTTTACGGACTATGTAAACAAACCGCCATATTGAAATTGTTTTTGAAATTGAATGATGAATTTACTAGTGATGGGGAAGGGCTTTCTTAAGGCAAAATTTATCGATTACTGAATAATCGAAAGTAAAATACAATTCATTCTTTAATTCATTTAATCTGTAGAAAAATCGGTGCTTGAAGATTTACTGCTGCTACCAGTGTTAATTACAAAAGGTGGTGTTACATCATCTGTAGTCTTATCAATTATGCCGTCTAAATTTTTCATTATGTTTTCTTCGTCTATAACATGTTCCACGCATTTCTTCCACTGCTCAGATCCGATTCGTCTTAAGCTTTCTGCCAACAACACCTTTAATTCTGGCATCTTGAAGGTTTTGTTTTTACGACCAACGTAACCTGTGCCCAAATTAATTCTATTGGATTAAGCTCACAATGGTATGGAGGCAGCCGCAATACCGTTACTCCTCTGGATTTTGACAGTTACATCAACGAACATTTTTTTATATTTAGCCCTATCTATTTTTTCTAGAAGGTCAGCTTTAATTTCTTTGTCGTCGTAGTTGATGTTTTTTTTGGCGTAGCCAAGCTTGGATCGCGTCTTTTCTCCATTTCATCGTGGGCACTCTTTCTATTTGACGCGAGTGGTAGGGTACGTTGTCCATAACCACCACGGAACCTGAGGGTATTTTATTTAATACTGCTTCGTACCACTTCTCAAAGTTGTGAGCATCCATTTCTCCGTGGTAGTCTCCATCCTTGTCTTCTTTTTTGCCTGGAATATCCATACGCCGCCGTCAACGAAACCATCTTCATTGCCTATGTGTGTGATAATAAGTCGTTTTCCTTTCGAAGGGTTTTTAAGACCAATCGACAACCCTCTTAAAAACGCATCCCTACTAGATTTAATATCTTCATCCACTCATACGTAAGAAGAGGTGTGTCCCTCATTCAGCCATGTTTCGTCAAGATATTAGATTTTTTTATTTTGCCTCCTATACCTAGTCGGCTATCTGTTGTAAATATTTACCTACTTCTTTATATTTGTAAATCGGGCCTGTCCAGTAAAATACTTCTCCGTGACCTTTTCATATGATTAAAGTTCAATTTTTTCATTAACCGGTACACAGAACTTTCAGAAAGTGTTGGAAGAGTTGAATCTTCGTTGATTGCTAGGGTTACCTTTGCAACAGTTGGCAATTCACAATTAAAATAAAATTGGTGTACTTTCCTCCTGATGGCCGTCAAAGTAAAATCATCAAGCTTGCTAAGTTTAGCACGATTCGGTGGCTTGACTGCGGATTGTTTAATTGTTCCAGTTTTTTCATAAAATCTTGCCAGTTTATCAATGGTGGAGTCCGAAACTCCCATTATTTCCGAAACAATCGGTAGCACGTCTTTTTTATGAGGATAGGATGGTAGAGTCTTTTCAACTTACTTGTACACATTAATGGCAATTTTTTTTTCATTTTCCGTCATTAGAGGCGTAGACCGTTTTGCTCTTTTATGTGGGTGCAAGTCTGGAGAAGTTTTAGATGTTCCTGGCTGGTACTCATAATTTCGTTGTCGTTAAATTTCAAAACAATAACAGAATCCGTGTTCGGTAGCAATAAGTCGTCGTTCCAAAATAAAGTATTATCCAGATCACAGTGCACATTAAAATCCGTAAATCAGGCCAAGTCGTTAGAAAATTCAATAAAAAATAAGTAAGATACGCGTACATGCCAAGGAAAACAGTGAACGAGTAAAATAATATTGAAACCGTCATTGTAGTTTCTTTTTTATCAAAATAATGTATACTTCTAACTACACGCAGGTTGAATATATTTCAACCAGCTAATCACTGCACAAGATAAAGGCAGTACCTGGCAACAAATTTCCTAGCAAATTTAAGACCGATTGAAACTATAGGTACAAGCTTACTTGATAGGTGCCATTGCATTGTGCCATTTAAATAATTTCAAAAAAACTTTTGTCCTAACTATGATAATATTAAACACATGAGGTCTACAAAAAAAAACAATTTTAATTAACCGAGAATTTCAATATTGCATGAAAATGCCGCGAAAAGTATGTACACATTCTAAAATTATACATTGAATTATTTGTAACCCATAATAGCTAGTTTGGAACCGAAATAGTACTTATGACTTAGAATAATATGTATTATTTTTTATCAGGCTAATTGTGTATTAAAACAATTAATCTGAAAATAGGTACCTATTTATTGAATTCATATATTATCTTACGGTTACGATCCTTTATTTGTCCTTACTTACCGTGTAGTGTACACAACGCCGATAGCATGTACAGACAGTGAGTACCGGCATTACAATGTCCGTAACTTTAGACAATCACTACTGTGTCATAGACAATGTAGAATTTAATAGAAACAAAATCGCCATTGCATTTTGTCGAAATAACCTAACTTTTGAACCAGATTGAATAAATAATAACTGACAGCTCCAGATGTTCACAAGACATTACAGCCAGAATAGCTACGGCAAAGAAAGCTTTTAACGAAAAGAAATTTCTATTCAAAGCCAGAATTTCAGGCAATATAAGGAAAAAGTTGATTAAAGTATACATCTAGAGTATTTTTATTTGTTTTTCCTCGCTGATATTTATTTTTCAGCGTTTATTTCGTTTTTTGTATCATTTCAACCAAGCTCATTTCTAACTAAAAATATTCTATGTAATTGCTACATTAGTACATCACATCAATCTATTTCAAACTAAAAATATTCTATGTACTTGCTACATTAGTACATCACATCAATCTATTTTCAACAGTACATGTATTCTTATATAACTTATGCAGCGATACTGCTATATAGAACCAATATATAGACAATTTTTAACAAATTTTTTTCAACTACATATACTTTGCTACTACAGTATAATTTAGGTTTACGGTTAAGTATACTCTACTATGAAGTTCATTACATATAATTGCTATATTATATGTAGTGAACTTCATTGTTTTCGCGTGTGCAAAGTCAGTGCTCATTTTCTATAATACATATATGACTCATCCAATCGATCTATTATCAGTAATACATACAATCTTATATCACATATGCAATGATATTGCTACGCAGAACTAATATATAGACAATTAAACAATTTAAACTAAATATACTCTATTATAGGCTTGATACAACTTCAATATAGTTTGGGTTTGCGCGTTAAGTATACAATATTATGAAGCTCATTGCATACAATTGCTACATTATACGCAATGAACTTCATCATTAGTGTAAGTACTTTTATGGTCCTGGAGGCCGTGGTCGTCTCCGGTCGCCAGCTCAATCGTCCAGGTCGATGAGCACGGCCTCCAGCCACTCTCGGTTAACTTTGGCTACCTGTTCAATTAAGGCCCGGGGGGGAGCTGGTCTCGGGGGACAAAACTTATATGGCTTCTGCGTCCTTATGATTGCATAAGTCGCAAAGGCCATCGCCTCGTCCCGTGGGCTCATGCCCCGGTGTATTGATTTTAGGTGGCGGAGCAGGTTCCTGTTCGGCGTGTAATACCCGCAAAACGCGCATTGCTGCAGCGTAGGCGGCGCTCGGCCCCTCGGCCGGCCCCTGTTTGATTTCGGTTTTTCCGGTTGCCTCAACAAGTTCATGGTACGCCAGAGCCTCGTCCTCCTATCATCGGCTCTTACAGAGTCGGAGCTCGCCGGGGACGATTGGCTCGGCCGCCAAGAGCTGCTGGAGGCTTCGAAATCTTGCCCCGAGGGGGCCGGGCTAACCACTCCGCCACCAAAAACCCCCAGCGTCTCCACGACCCCCTCGTCCTCTGCCGGGGCCACGGTAGCGGCCGGGGCCAAGGAGGAGGAAGCCGAGGAGGAAGAGGTCGAAGAGGAGGCCGACGACGCAGACCTGGTTGAAAGGGCAGGGGAGGCGGCCAAGAGGGTGGGTGCGCGCAGCTTCTTTTCAGGCGCCAACATCAGCCCAACCTCTCGTCCGTCCCGAGTCTAGAGTATTGCGTTATACGGGTGCGAAACATGGACGATGCTACAACGGGATAGAAAACGCCTTGAGGCATTTGAAATGTGGTGTTGGCGGCGTATGGCGAAAGTCGGCTGGATGGAGAAAAAAACGAATGAAGAGGTTTTAAACTTGGTTCAAGAACGGAGATGCCTATTGAATACCATTGAGAACAGAAGAGGGAAAATGTTAGGCCACCTGTTGCGACACGACGATTTCATCAAGACCATCATAGAGGGAAAAGTAGAAGGCAGATGGAAGAGTGGCAGGCCAAGATTAGCATACATGGACCAACTGAAAGAGAAAGTGGAAGTCGTGTCGTATCAGGATCTTAAAGAAAAGGCTTTGGACAGGGAATCATGGAAGCTGCTCCACCGACAAGAGCGCAGCTCTTAAATTTATAATGATGAATAAATAATGAAATTTCCAAGTTTTAAGTTATTTCTCGTTTGATTTTATATTTCACGACAAAGGCCGTGTTAATAGTGTATGTTTTGATGAGATGATGTGAAAATTCAAGGAGTAACAGTGATAAATCAAAGTTACGTTGTTTGTTTACATAGTCCGTAAAGTCCATAGAAAAGTACCTTAACACAGGTTATTTTGCATATTTTTATTCAGTTCTGTCAAACAGGAGCACGTTTTTACGAAGTACGTTAAAATCAAATTAAATGCACATCTCACAAAAAAACGTAGGTATTAATTTATTACATTTATGTATTGCTGAAGGAAGTATCAAGGGTTACAGACCCCTTAACTCGCGCTTGAATGCGATGATATAGCCGCGTACCTAATAATTATAATAAAGGATCAACTTCGGGATCTGGCAGCTCCGCGCTGATCACCAATGTCGATGGGCCTAATTGTTTCTTCAATCCGTAGTAGGGTATGCGAGTGTGGTAAACCGCGTTTCTGCCACTCGATGGAAAACATGAAGCAGCGCACACTACCAAAACCTTTATATTTTGTAAATAGGTCAATTGGGTGCTTCTGCTTGAGAAGAAAGGCTCGTGTCATACCTGTCCGTTGGTGGCTGACCGTTGGCCAGCGAGGACCTCGTTTTTAATCTCAGGCCATTTGGGATTGCAGGTAAACGTTATGAGTAAGTGGGCGTCACCGTATTTCCGGGCATAATATAATTCGCCCTATATGTGTTCGGCCATATATCGATCGCTGCCAACGAACGATTAAGGAAGTATGACCACGCTGATCACGCAATATGTCTTACATTGAGTTACGCCAGTTTCTTTAAAATAAATGACAAATGGATGTATTGTAGCCCTGGTCATTTGTCCAATGAAAAGATTGAACTTCGTCTTAGACACTGAGGCAGCCTCTTAAGTCTTTCAAATATTTAGATTGTTGTTTCGCAATAAAACTATGAGATTTCATTTTCAGTAGCTGTTCTTTGAAATCGTCAATAAATTACTACTACTTAAGCTAGGTTTAGACGAAGCCAGTAACGCCGGCGCCAGTCCTCAGACAAGCCAGCGCTGGCCTGGCCCGTGTTGTGTAGATGAGGTCAGCGAGTTCATTTTATTACTGGTGGCTTTCTTGTGGTGAGCACACGTCTGTTTTTTTTGTAAAATGAATTTAATGTATAAAAAATATCTCCGCACTATTAAGAGAGGAGTTGAGCACTTAATTAGAAAAAGAAGTCGGAAAGCGAAAAAGGATTTGGACGAGAAAATGGTTACGCGATAGATCCGTAACTGGAGCTTCTGCTTTATTGCTACAACTAAGATTAGAAGATCCAGTACAGAATGGCATTGCGATTTACGACTGAAAACTTTGACGAGTTGCTTTCACTTATACACAGCAAGATTCAGCGTAATGATACTCTGATGAGAGATGCATTACCAGCAAAAAATAAAGCTAGAAGTAACGTTGTCATTCTTAGCTACTGGAATGAGTTACAGAAGCCCGAGTCATTTTTACCGTGTTTCCAAACCGTCTATATCAGTATTTATACCAGGAGTTTGTCGAGCAATTTATGAAGCTTTAAAACAGTTTATTAAGGTTGTAATAGTCCTAAGTAGACTATCATATAAAAAAACACTTGAGACCGAATTTTTAAGTCAGAGAAATCCTGGACTTAAAGTAGTGCAGAACCCGTACATTTACACTTGTAGTCGCATAAATAATTAACTTACCAGGATCAACCGTGTTTTCAATTAAGGCACAATTGGGTCATTGTCAGATTTAGGTTATCGTCTTTTCGGTGGACACACCTAAAGTTGAGGAATTCCTGTACTAATTTTGGGATAAAACAATTAACGGTACAACTAGGTTCCCCGGTCTATAGCCCTATGCAATCAAATCACAACATAGATTTATAAAAGCTGTTAACTTTTGACCACCGAGTGGACAACTTGTTTTTCGGACTGACAATGACCCAATTACTAAATATATTTATTCAGTCTCCGATCCAGAATCATATGGTACATTTATTACAAAAGTCGCCGCTTCTGTACTCATTTTAGCTTCTACCACTTCTACGACGCGCTTCACTTGCTTGATATATTTTTCCAGGACTCAGCGAAATAACTCCCTGGAGCAACTGTTTCACTTCCGCCAATTCGGGTGTTTTATTATTGTTGGCTACGTACCGCTTCACTTGTGACTATATCAATTCTATAGGGTTTAATTCGCAGTGCTTAGAGGGTAATCGTAGCACTGTATTGTTTCTTTTTCGCTATTTCGTCTACTACTAACGCCTGTAAATAACCCCCCCCCCTTTTTTTTTAAATAAACTAAATTGAGGAATGATTTGAACCTTATAATGGTAAATTAATGATAAATTTGAACTTGATGGTAAATTGGCCAATGATCGTCTAGTCTAGGGTAGAACACTATGTTGTGAACCGAGTAGTAACGGAGATTCTTTAATGTGAAACAAACTTGATTTCGGACCCCAGCAAAACCTTAATAGAAATATTTGTTAATTATTTAGAGAGATTTGGAGGGTGTAATTTAATAATTTTGTTAATTTTAGAATAAATGTTACATGGTACTTTTACGTATTGAATTTCATTTGATATTTAGTTTAATGAGATTAATGGTTAATGATAGAATACACGTTTGAACAGGCAGCAAATAGATATTTGAACAAGTGACAATAAAGGGAGTATTATGGCAAGATATTTGAAATGAGGAATGGAATGATAAAAAAGAAATTCCTCAGAGAGGAAGGGCCCCGACCACCTAAGTGACCTCTATCAATTAGGCTGGTATTTCTAACCAATTTATTGCTTTAATACTAACACATCTGCTAGCTAAATCGACATTACCAGCCTAATCTTGGATGGGGTAGAGAGGTATCCTAAACCAACCAGTGTGGGGTCGCCCCCGTCAGTTGGGCTTCCTAAAACTAACCCCTAACTAAACGTTTATGATGCTTCGGAACCTAACAGCAACGCAAATAGCCAAACGAATGGAAAGAAGCACCAAGTATCCATTGTGTTATGTTGCTGTATAATCTCAAGGTCTAAGTCTAGCTAAACCAATACTCAAATTCTTCAACCCTCGGGCGCAGTATGATGGAAAACCAAACACTTTGATACATTCGTTTCCTCTGAATGATCAACCAAGGTGAGCGTTCCTTCTGCTCTATAAGATCCAATGCACTGCTTCGCCTGGCATTTGGACCTTAAACAGTCTACCCAAAACTCTTTGGATCAGTCTGTTGCTTCTGGGCTCAACTTGATAGAAATTTGTAATGTACCTTATTACCAGGGATTCATTATCCCACCACCTTCGCCAGAAAGTCAAAGAACAACAAGACAAGTACCAAATCAAATAAGCTGAGGAGGAACCTTGAATGGAATTGTATTTTTAGGTTCAGATTTTCTTTTAGGAATTTTAGATTTTATTTTATTTTAAGAAGAGTTTTAAGAAACACTTAGAAGAAAGTAGTATTAAAACCCTACAACCCATGTGTGCGATTCTACCCTAACTCTAACAGGAATCCCTAATCTAATATTTACAAGATACCTGGTCTACTTACCATGACCGTTTGGTACCTTGCAAATATTGAAGGTGTCTAACATAAGCTGCTAAAGTTCGGCAAGTCATTCCGAGATAAACAACCTAAGACTTGTGTAATTGCCTCCCTCCTCTCGCCCGCGGGCATGGTGGAGAGAATAAGGCGCCCTATTGCGTATATAATATATAAATATGTATTGATAAGACCGAGCTTCGATTACTGATCAACGTCAACGAGTCCGGATATCCCGGCTGGCTAACTCAATACAATCGTTACAGAAAGCCCTCGAATACACCGATCAGGGGGACGTCGAAGCAAGGGAGAGACCCATAGGGCATCACATCCTGTGTTGGTAAAAAGGATGTGCCAGACTCCTCTCAATCTGGTAGCAAATAGACTTCTATCCTCTCCTCAGTTGACACCGTGAGGTTAAAGAGAGAGTAGATTGGCAACAGTCTGCCAGGGCTTGCAATAAGGTTTTTGGTCAATAAAATCTCTTAGGCAAAGAAATTGAGTAATAGACACTCAAATCTCAAAGGGAATCATTTACTCATTCTATGTCAAGGCTTCACATCACAAAGACTAAGTCCTCATGATGTGAATCAATGACACAATTCCTCTAAGTCCAGGAATCCAAATACACATTGAATGTGCATTAGTATTCCCGAACATAGAAGATAATTTGAGCAGAGTTTCACCCACCGGAATTTATCTTTTCAACCAGAGTGCAAGTTCGTCCGTAGGTATTCTAAGAATGAGTTCTTCAACTGTTATCCCGGCCTTTTATACCCCAAGGAACGACTGTTTTTGCATTCCTTTATTTGAAATTCATAATTTGTTCGGCTTTGGTTTTTTTATTTGAATTTGAACCAGCAATATTATTAGTGGACAGGCGTCACACAAATCTAGCCTATTCTCAGTGTATTAAAGTTTACAACAGACGAACATCAATATAAATTTTATTATTAAATTCCTTGCTATTTTATATAACAATTAAATAAATGGGTAAATAAATACTATAAAAATATGTATTATATTTATCCTTCATCACTGCCTCGGATGGATATGTTTTATCTTTGTTTGACAATTTCGCTTGTCTGTCAATCATGGCTTGTCACAACATAAAAGTATTTGCAATTATTTCGTTAAATATTAAAAACCCCTTAGTATTCTTTATAAAGCATCGAAATAATGTGATTAATACATGTGTTTCAAGTTGTAATACCTACGACATTGCTTGCCAGTGCAATTGTTATAAATTACGGATGTTACCAAATAATATATGGACACGGAAATATAGTAAACCTAATATTACCAACGGTAAGTGAAGTAATTATTTATGTTCAAAAACAGGGCTTCTGTTTTGGGACAGTCACACGCCTCGTACCGTAAAACTACCCAACTATAGTCCAAAAGCTCCCAACTATGATGCAAAACTAAGTCAAATATCTTCGATTTAGTGTAATTATTATATTATTGACGCAGTTACACAAAGTCTCCTCATTAATGATTAAAAAAACTTAGATAAAACTAAAGTAAAAGATTTCCATTGATGCTTAATTACCTACGAGTTGAACTGGTGGACCATAGTTGTAGTACTGGACTATAGTTGTATGGTTTTACGGTACTTATTTTTATGAGCTCTAATGATACCCAACAAATCATCTTCTTTCGTATTATACATATGTATATAAATTCCTTTTCTTTAATCAATCGATGTTGGACACCTTTTCTATTTTCTAGAGTGGTCAATTATTACTTATTTGCAATACTTAACGTACTAAATTTGTTTATGTTTACTTATCACAAAATCTGACTGATTTCATAACCGTCCGGCCACTGCGTGTAACATAGTGCGCGACGCTATGCATAGGCGAAGCGTTTCCGCTGTCCCCTTTAGATGTACTTGGTACTATCGGATTTTGTAGTGAATACTCTTGCTCATTAAGTAAATATGCAGGTTTTACCCTGTCCATTGAAATGTTTGTTTCCCGATCATTCAGCTTAATTCGAAATACCTTATCATTTCTGCTAATAACTTTAAAAGGAGTTTCTAAAGAAAATTTTACAATTCTACGTAGGGTAAAAGCACCAATAGATGACTGCCACCCAGAAGTTGACTGATAGGTCTAAAAATGCAAATAATTAAATTAGGAATAATTTTACACGCCCGGGAGTATTATTCTCACACGCAGCAGCACTATATCGCGTCTCCCATGCGATTTCTCAGACAATTAAGCCACGCACGAGGCAGTGAGCGGTCGTCGAATTTGCGCTTCACGCCAAAATCGCGTTTTATATGGGATCCTTATTAAGAATAGCCCTAAAAAATTTAAGCTTTCAATTACGTAAAAAAATGAATATGGCTTTTATTTCCTTGATTCACTTCAGTATAGATTTTAGACTAATATCTCTATTGTGTATATTATAAAGAATATATTTTTTTAATTTATTTTATGAGATATTTGCTGGTCAAGTTATGGTTCCAATATTGTGTGTTCGGGCCAAAAGATGAACGACGGTCAACTTTTGGGCAAAGGCTCGTATTTTCAAATGCTTGTGTAAATTATAATAAAATAGCTAGATGTAATATTTATACATAAAATTACAATCACTTTTATAGTTGATTTTTAGACCAAAAGATGAACGACCCTTTTTTCATGTATCACGTTTTAAAGTAATTTATTTTTGTATGGAAACGGGATTGTTCAACTTAAGAATCGATGTCCGAAACGTGAACTAGGAAAATTTACTGGTTCATCTTTTGGGTTGGATTCCAATAAATGAATTCGAATCAATTTAGTTCGTTCATTTCGTTGATGCGGTGTCCAAAACATGAACCAACTGATTTAATTGAATGGTTGAATTTGGGAAAAGTTAAACTTGGAGATCAGATTGTTACACATTGTACACCGTGTTTACATTTCATCAAAAGAAGGTTTTTTAGGTTAAATACAATTCATGTATCTAAGAAACTAACGTTTTTACTATGCTCTATTCATCTATTGGAGTCTTGCCGTTCATATATTGGTCTCGCTGTATTGCAATTATGCTGGTTCATCTATTGGGGTCAAATTGTTCAGAGATAGGGCACTTTGTTCAACTACTGGGGAGTTTGACTCCATTTTTAAAATAATCATTTTTATAAAATTATTGAAGTTTAATACGAGGCATGAAAATAACTTATTCTAAACTCAATTAAATGCGGAATCATATAAAAAAATAAAAATTGATGAATATGAGTTACATCATATAGAAAAAAAATTTCAAAGTTGGGAAAGTTGCTTAACTGTTCATCTATTGGTGATTTTACCCTACGATCATCAGTTTTAAGATAGGAACTGACAAAAAAATTATTATCTCTCTTATGAATTATGGTCTTGGTTTCAATTTACTTATAGTATCCTTAATTTTATCTAACATACAGTAAGTTCAGTTACTTTTTTATCAACATTACAATAAAATTCAGCAGGCAAACGTATGGAACATCTAATTGAGCCGCACTTACACCAGTGTCTTACCTAGGCACAGTACGAAGGCCTAATAAATAAAACTAATAATAAAACTGTACTTAATTCCGTTACCCAAGATGTATTGTCAATACCCGCTTCTAAAGCAGCTTTTAAGGACCTGTGCCATCGTTCCACAACTGCGTTACTCGCTGGATGATATGATTTGATATGGCGTAGTTCTAAGTTTCTCTGTTCCTATATATTTCATCAGCTGTCTGAAAAGATAACTCTCGAATTGCTTACCTTGATCGCTCGTTAAAGTAATGTTCTGTAAAGGAAACGCTTCCGGCCATCCGGTAGCACGGTCTATAATGGTTAGTATATACCTGTAACCCTCAGATGACGTTGGTAGTGGTCCGACTAGATCTGTATTTATATGCTCGATCCTGTCTACTTCTGGAAATTTACCTGGAGTCGATTTGGTATGTCGCGTGACCTTGGCTTTTTGGCATTGATATTAAGTTTTGACCCAAAGACCTACATCTTTGTTTACACCTACACCTGGATGACTTAAGTTATGTATATGTATGAACACATCGCGTCGAAACTGTTTAGGAATGTACGGTCTCACATTACCTGTAGATATCGCACAGTAAATACTATACGAACAGTATGGCAACGTCATTTTCTTGAATTGAAACATGTCATTTCGCAATAATGTCTTCAATTCGTCGTCATTTTCTTGAGCTTTTGAAATCAAGGAAAAATCAACTGAGATATGTAAACTTTATGATAATTTTAGGTGAGGTGTTAAACAAGTTATTCAAATATATGGAATACTCTTATTGCTAGATAAATGTACAAACACCACATTAATTAGCTTAATTAATAGAATATCTAGTGTCCCAGTCGAAATCTTCAAGAATAATGAGGCGGCCGCCGCTGTCGCAACGGTATTTATTGAAGTGAAGGGGCGTCACCACCACCTGGCCGGCCGCGCAGCAGGTAGAATCTTCCCGCGCGCCCAGGGTTGCCAACACGGCCGTTCTGCAACGTGTCAGCCCCTGACACCACCACGATTCATCCAGTGTGCTGTAAAATGCGGAAATATATATATTTAATTAAACTGTTTCATTTTTCTCCCTATTGAGGGTTAATAAATTAAAAAGAATTTTACATTATCAGCAGTCAAAGCCGCTCTGTTTATTAAAAAAAAAAAATTAGTTCCTAAGTTATCCGCTAGCGCCACTGTCTTCGTTATCGTTCTCATGTGAAATACCAGTCACGAATAAACTTGTGTTAATTAGAATTTCTTGCTGTTTTATTAAATTGGCTGTCGATATCCTATAATATCTAATAGGTTATGGGCCCAGTCATTTAATAAAGTAGCAAAGAGCAAACGACTCGGTAAAACAGAAAAGTAAAAGTTAAAATATAACCTCAAAACAAGCATGGATCTCAGTGGACTTAAAATGAATGTGGAACGTTTCGACGGAAACAATTTCCGTCAGTGGAAGTTTCAAATTAAATGTGCACTTCGAGCGAAAGGAATAAAAAAAAAAAATTGATATCTCTAAGCCGGAACCAGAAGTCAACAAGGAACAATGGCTCAAAAACGACGGCATGGCGATGTTCATTATGACGTCCGCCATGGATTACCGGCAAATCGCACTTATTGAAAATTGCTGCAGTGCATTACAAATCATGCAGAAACTTGAGTCAATATATGAGAAGAAATCAGAATTTAACAAAATGTTAGTTCATGAGCAATTTTACCAATATAAAATGGATCCATCAGACAATATGGCGCAACACATATCCAAGGTAGAGAGCTTAGCTCAGCAACTGAAAGATTGCGACGAAAATATTAGTGAGACAGCCATAATTACAAAAATCATAAGTACCTTACCTTCACAGTACCGTTCAGTTAGACAGGCTTGGCTTTCACTTGATTCATCTCAGCAAAGCCTGCAAAATTTGACAGCTCGGCTAATGGACGAGGAAGCCAGCTTAACAGCAGAGGAAAAGACTGATATAGCACTTGTAACTGTGCAAGAAAAAGGAAAATCGAAAAAGTATTCCAGTCAAGTACGCACTGATGAAGATAAACGTCATCGTTTCGTTTGTTACAACTGCAACAAGCGGGGCCATTTTGCCCGAGATTGTAGATCTAAAAAGAAGACATATGACAAGCCAAATAGTAACATGTTAGCATTTCATGTCGAGGAATATGTGAACTGCACCGAGGAATCCTATGAAAATATATTTCTTCTGGACAGCGGAGCATCAATTCACATGACATTTAGAAAGGATTTCTTCTTGAAGCTAGATCTATACAGTGATAATGACAATAGATATGTGAGACTAGGAAATCAACAAAACCTTAAAGTATGTGGAAAGGGTACCATACTTATTAAGAAGTGTATAAACGGTCAGTGGGAGGAAAATATACTAAAAGATGTTATATGGGTACCTGAGCTGAAAAGGAACCTGTTTTCAGAGGGTGCAATTATGCATTCCAATTATGTGATAGTTAAAAGGAATACTTCAGCGCTTATTTACAAAGACAACAAAATAGTTTTGACTGCAAGTCAAAAATCAAATAATTTATATGTAATGAACTTTGAAGTGGTTTTAGGTGCAAATTGCAACACAGTGCAAGCATCTGTTAATAACTTGAAAGTGTGGCATGAAAGACTTGGACACTTAAATGTTAAAGAAATACAGAAAATGGTGAAAAGTGGACTTATACAGTGCAAAGACCTAAGTGATGATAAAGGCCATAGTCGGATTTTCATAGTAAGTCAGCCTTTAAATCAACCAGACTCTAGTATTTTTTTGTGAGTACCTCTTATGGTGAAGAATATTTCTGCTGAGTATCAACGTCCTATCGGTGACAGTTTTTGACTTATGATTTTTTTTAGTTTTTTCTTTAATGTGTTGTATCTCAGGATGTATAAAAGCGAATTGCTTCAAATTTTGAAATAATGTTCTTTATTTAGATATGCATCGAATTTTAAAAAATGAATATCGATTGTCGTATAAAAAAAAGAAAAAAAAAGACCGAAAAATGTTTCATATTTTTTGTTGTGTACCTATGAAGTAGTGACACCTCTATTTTCTTTTTCTAATTATAGACCATACATTGGCCTACTAGTTGCCTAAGTATCAAAATTTTCCAAGCGGTACTTCTTACCAAAAATCGGCAATATGTGTGGTCAAGTTCTGCATTCAATCGGTGTTTTTCAATGTAGTATACAAACTCTTCATTTATATTTGAGTTTTCTTATCAGGTTATCTTATTTAAGAGTAAATGCTAATGACAACTTAATGTCATCATGATGCAAGCTGTTTATTTCATTATTAATCGGCCGTTTACCATTTCAACTAGCGTATCTCGATAATATTTAACTGCAATATATTATTTTTAATGAATATCTCATAAATAATATCGAATTACGCTAGTTAAAATAATAAACGGCCGATTAATAATGAAATAAACAGCTTGCATCATGATGACATTAAGTTGTCATTAGCATTTACTCTTAAATAAGATAACCTGATAAGAAAACTCAAATATAAATGAAGAGTTTGTATACTACATTGAAAAACACCGATTGAATGCAGAACTTGACCACACATATTGCCGATTTTTGGTAAGAAGTACCGCTTGGAAAATTTTGATACTTAGGTAACTAGTAGGCCAATGTATGGTCTATAATTAGAAAAAGAAAATAGAGGTGTCACTACTTCATAGGTACACAAAAAAAAATATGAAAAATTTTTTGGTCTTTTTTTTACTTTTTTTTATACGACAATCGATATTCATTTTTTTAAATTCGATGCATATCTAAATAAAGAACATTATTTCAAAATTTGAAGCAATTCGCTTTTATACATCCTGAGATACAACACATTAAAGAAAAAACTAAAAAAAATCATAAGTCAAAAACTGTCACCGATAGGACGTTGATACTCAGCAGAAATATTCTTCACCATAAGAGGTACTCACAAAAAAATACTAGAGTCTGGTTGATTTAAAGGCTGACTTACTATGAAAATCCGACTATGGCCTTTGTATGTGAAGGGTGCATGTATGGAAAACAAAGTCGTCTCCCATTCCATACATCACACCGTGGTGAGCAGAGCCCAGGGGATTTGATCTACAGTGATGTTTGTGGACCCATGAGTGAGCCATCTATTCAAGGTATGGTGTACTTTGTGTTATTTAAAGATGCAGCTTCGAGCTATTTGTATGTATGTCCTATGAGACATAAAAGTGAGGTATTAGAACATTTTAAAATATTCAATGCCATTGTGCGTAATAAGTTTGGCCACAATATACGCACCTTACACACAGACAATGGCAAAGAGTATGTCAATAGTGACTTCAAGAATTATCTAAACCTGAATGGCATTTTTCATGAACGCACAGCACCATACACTCCTCAGCAGAATTCTCGGGCCGAAAGAGAGCTTCGTACGATTGTACAGAGTGCGCGTTCTATGCTCTACAATCGCAACCTGCCAATAAATTTGTGGGCAGAAGCTGTCGGGTGTGCAGTATACATTTTGAATAGAACCACGTCATCACAAACTCCGGACAAGTCACCATATGAGATTTGGTTTGGGAAAAAACCAAATCTACAACATCTGAGAATATTCGGGTCTTGCGGTTATGTTCATGTTCCCGATGCATGTCGAACTAAATTGGAAAAGAAAAGTAATAAGATGTACCTAATTGGTTATGAAAATGAAAACTATAGAATGTATGATCCAAATACAAAGAAAATTAAAGTGACACGCGATGTTATATTTAATGAAACCTGCAATGACAACATTGTCACTAACCCTACCTCGATAGAAATAGAAGATCCAAGTAGTGAGTCTCCCTTGATACCTGTGACTACATCTACTCCAAAATCGACTTCCACAAGTGTGGCAGATTCAGCTGCCGATGACAGTTTGAAAAGCTGTGATGATGACGACACAACCTTCGAACCAGCTGATACAGTGGACATTCCTGAAGCTCTAGATTTGAGATCACCTATACTTTTGAGACCAAGGAAAAATCTTCAATTTGAAGAAGCCAATTTCACTGAATACCGTGTGCCATCAACATATGAGGAAGCGATGCAGAGCCACGACGCAGTGAAATGGAAGGAAGCCATAAATGAAGAGCTGAAGGCTCATGAAGATAACAAAACTTGGACAATTGTTGATAGAGAACCTAGTAAGAAACCTATAACTTCAAAATGGGTGTTTAAGATTAAGCAAGACTGCGAGGGCAATATTGAGAGGTATAAAGCTCGACTGTGTGCTCGAGGTTTCACACAAATCAAAGATGTTGATTACACGGAGACCTTTTCTCCGACTACTCGATATGATTCTATTAGAATTTTATTAAGCTTAGCTGCAAAACATAATTATAACATTGTACAATTTGATATTAAGACAGCATTTTTGTATGGAGAACTTGAAGAAGAAATATTTATGGAAATTCCACTAGGTGTACATGTTGAGAATGGTAAAGTTTGCAAACTGAACAAGTCTTTGTATGGACTAAAACAAGCATCTCGTTGTTGGAATGCAAAGTTTACCAATTTCTTGAAATCCTATGGATTTTCACAAACAGAGTCTGACCATTGTGTGTTCACTAGTCACATAAATAACACGAAAATATTGTTAATTATATATGTTGATGATGGACTCATATTTTGTTCAAAGGAAGAGACTTTAGATTTATTTATTGAGTCACTAAAATCAAACTTTTCAGTAAGAATTTTGGAGCTAAATAATTTTGTTGGACTAGAAATAGTGAAGACTGAAAATTTAATTAGAGTCAGTCAGAAGGCATATATAGAGCAAATAATTAGAAAATTTAATATGACAGATGCTCATTCTTGCTCTACTCCGGTAGATCCAAATGTATTATTGACTAGTAATGTTGATGATGAAACTGTAAACTTTCCTTTCAGAGAGGCAGTAGGTTCATTGTTATTTCTGGCCTCAGTATCCCGTCCAAATATTTCATTTGCTGTAAACCTTGTATCTCGTTTTGTCAACAACCCAAGTATAGAGCATGTAAAAGCTGTAAAACGTATTTTAAGATATTTAATAGCAACCAAACATATTGGTATAGAGTATAAAGGAGATGTACCATTGGTTGGTTACTCAGACTCAGACTATGCAAGTGACATTGAGTCGAGGAAGTCTACCACGGGTTACATATACTTTTTGAATAATGGTCCAATTATTTGGGCAAGTAGAAAACAACAAACCATAGCGTTATCGACCATGGAAGCTGAATTTATGGCGGCCTGTGAAGCCACAAAACAATTATTATGGATAAAACAATTCTTACATGACTTGTATGAATCTCAAAATAACGTAACTTTATTTGTGGATAATCAAGCAGCCATAAAGTTAATTAGTAACCCTGTATTTCATCAAAGATCAAAACACATTGATGTAAAATATAAATTCATTCGTGAAAAGGTAGAGCAAGGTTTGTTAAAACTTCAGTATATTCAAAGCACAAATCAGTTGGCTGATTTTCTAACAAAAGCTCTGCCTTCACAAAAGTTTTGTGTTAATAGAAATCTAGTGCTTAGTTAATTTGATAAACTTTTTATCTGTTTATGCATGCAATAGATATATTGTAGATAATGTAAAATTAGTGGGAGTATTGAGGGTTAATAAATTAAAAAGAATTTTACATTATCAGCAGTCAAAGCCGCTCTGTTTATTAAAAAAAAAAAAATTAGTTCCTAAGTTATCCGCTAGCGCCACTGTCTTCGTTATCGTTCTCATGTGAAATACCAGTCACGAATAAACTTGTGTTAATTAGAATTTCTTGCTGTTTTATTAAATTGGCTGTCGATATCCTATAATATCTAATACTCCCAGTAATCATTTGAGTTGATTTAGCATAACAAATGTACTTCCCATCAAGTGCTGACCGCTCGGACCCAGACAATTAACATATATGTTACCAGGTTCTGAATAACAATCACTCGCACTTATTGACCATGTCGCACAAGAGGCCGAGTAAGATTATATTCAAACCTTTTCTTTCTCATTATAAAGTCACTTGCACTTAAAGAGCCAAAAACTTCACTTAAGCGTCCCAAGTTCACTTCATAACAAGACTTCGTTGTCTGTGGCGCCACACGTGATAAGAATTTACTTTTTTGTTCAGAATCGTAATAGGTAATAAAGCATATATCTGGCACTTATGTATTTGCCTTCAAGTCAAGGCTTGCAATGTAACAATTAATTTAAATTATCTTGCCAACACGCAATAATGACACTGAAATTTACATTTAATCCGAAGGTCAGTCTCCTATTCGAGTCCATGGCTTCATATTTTCCGCCGCAGCCGTGCCCGAATAGTGCTTAGTATTCCGTTCCGAGCCTCGCACATCCGTCACCTCGTACCTATCCAGTGTTGCCAGATGACATTTATGAAAATCTGTAGAGCGAGACAAAAAAATCTGTGGAATTCCGTATATGGTCAGTTAAAATATCCGTAGTTCTACAGATTTTTTTTTTATGCTTTATTCGACTATACTTACGCTTAAAATGTTATTTATAATTAGTACCTAGTGATAAAATGGACTACAACATGATATACACATATAGAGATGAAATAATAATCCATATTTTTTGTTATATTTGTTTTATTTAGTTTAAGTGTAACCTACCTATCATTCACTGTCACTATCGTCACGTCGGTCTGTTGGTCCGTCACTATATGAATACATTTTTGAATTAAATAATTTCAGGTGCTCTTGCGTTGCTTCCATCTCAAAACAAGTAGTTTTGATGGCACTTTTTGTATGTAGCAATCCTTTAATTGATGTAGTATTTAGTTTATTTCGTGTTTTGGTTTTCATTAAATTTATTGCAGAAAATAAACGTTCGACATTTGCACTGCTGTGAGGCAGGCAGAGGAGTTGATTTGTGAAATTCGACAGTAATGGGAACATTTTTGTGCCATCTCCTTTTTTTAAGTTAGAGATATATTTCCAAAAGTCATTAACTTTCAGATCATGTATGTCATGTAGCTTTGTATTTCTCAGTGTTCTCCACTCTCTGTCAAGATCTGTAATATTCCGTTGATCTGGAAATAACCCTAGAACAAAAAGAAAACGTATAAAATATACAATATGATTGGTATCCAACATATTGTATAGTGGTACATATTTATTAAAAGCAAAACTTTGCCAAGTGAAATAGAAATAGCTTTGTTGTTACCTATTTTTATTCCACTGCAGCACACAGTAAGAAAATTCAATGCATTAATAAATACAATTAATTTAATTTTCTTTATTGTGCACCACACAGTGTGAAAAATCAATTTATTAATTAATACCATTAATTGAATTGAACAGTTCATTAATTACTGTGTGTTGCACACTACTAAAAAATATAATTATTATTTTCATATTTTATTTTATTGCTATTACCTGGATATAAAACAGCTACACCAGCAATTGATGGATGTTTTCGCCTCAAGTTGGGATCCAGAAAATGTTCTGGACTTAAAAAAATAAGGCTTTTTAGCTGTCTTCTTTCATCAAATGGAAATCTGGCTCTAACTTGTTTAACCGCCTCAATATAAAAATCTAGACATTTTTGTCTAAACAAAGAAATGCTGTCTTGAGACAAATTAGATTGCCTTAAGGCAATAGTTGCAGTTATATTGCCACCTAAATATATATCTTTCCTGTCTACATGGTTACTGTGGTTTTCAAAATCAATGTTCAATATTTTTGTTTCCAATGTTTCTTCTTCATCATCACATCTTCTTTTTTCTGCTTCTGACAACTCTAGTAACTCCGGTTTTATAAAACATTCTAACAGTGTTTTATAATTGGTAAACATTCTGTCATACAGCATATAAAGTTTGGGTTGTTCTGATTGCATCTCTGTATTTAAGTCATGAAAGAGTGGCAGCACAAAGCTCAGGAACTCCAAATATAATTCCGTAGTTGGTTCCATACACTTATCCAATATTGATTGGGCTGCCAGCAATCGGTCAGTAAATACAGCACTTTGAAAGAACAGTTTCAGAGCCGGTAGTTGTTCTAGCAGTCTTTTCACTACAGGTAGCAGAGACAGCCACCTGGTTTGGCTTGGATGCAACAATTTATGTGGCTCCACATTAACAAAATCTTGGAACTGTTTGTAGTCACCGGTCCGTTTAGGACTGTTTTGTATGTAATTGTAGACGTCACGTGCAAAGTCTTCAACACCACGTGGTAATTTTTGGCAGGCATAAGAGCAGCATAGATGGAAGCTGTGGCACACACATTTAATTTTAAATAAATCTGGAATATCATTTGACAATAATGCTGCCAAGGAATGGTGCTCTCCAAACATTACATTTGCCCCATCAGCGGCAAATCCTACAAGGTTTTTTTTTTGTAGAGAATATCTTTAGATTTAAAGAAGTCTACAATTTTACTATAGAGGCTTGTGGCTGTGCCATCTACAATGGGTATTAAGGTTAAAAACCTGTCTTCAACAACAAAGTCAACGGACATTCTGACAAGTACTGCCAGGTGTTTAGTTTTCGACTTGTCTGTACTTTCATCTACTATGAGTGAAAACTTATTATCTTGTAAACTCTTAATTATATAGTTTTCAGCTGCTTGTCCTGTAACGTTGGTCACTATAGCCCTCGCTTTTGTTCTCTCCAACGTAAATTCAGCAGCTATTTTGGAGTCAGGACATGCTGCTTGGACAACAGATTTCAAATGACCAGCTATGTGAAACGGTAAATTGTGTTCTGCTATAAAAGCGGTAAGTTTTATTTCACCAGCCTTAATTTTTTCTTTAAATGTTTTGGAAGCTGAGGTTGATGGTAGCATCTTATCAATTTTTGGCTGATTACAAATACCTGCAAAAACATTGCCTTTTTAAAACCAAATTAAATGTACAACTTAGATATAATTCTTTGTTAAAATATATAAGTATAAGTTACAAAAAAGCAAATACACGCGATTAGATAAAAATGTGTTAGTGCTCAAACAAACCTTCCATATTCTTTCCGTGTTTTAAACCAGCTGCATGCGTTTCGATGTCAGTTTTGCCACCACCGCATTTTAAATCTTTAAGGCATGCAGAGCAATAAAAATAATCATCTCCTTTTAAGCTTTTTCTTAACCAACCGTACGATTTTTCCCACGCAACGGAATATTTTTGGTCGTAGCGTCTTTTTTTTGCGGGAGTTGCAGGGGGAGTTTCTTCATCGCTGCTTGAATTTGCCATTGAAGAAACTGTTCAACTATTACTCACACAAAGTAACAAACTTTTCAATGCTTGAATTAAACTAAATCGCACAAAATTTTATAAATTATTAGGTACAGAAACAGAGCAGACCATGTCACATCATTAATAACAGTTGCAGTTGAAACTTGAAGTTTAAACTCAGTTGTCGTACTTGTCTTGTCTATTCATACACTTGTCAGTTTGATTCGATGCGATTACGTTCCATTTTGAGCTAATAATCCGATAACTTCTCACTACAACAACTAACAAGTACGACGTGGGTGAAGTGAAGTGATCTGCATTCAACGAAACGCAGATCGTATCATTAAACAGTCTGTGCTGTCAACTGTCAAGTTTGTGGACGTGTGAGTGAGTGTTTCTATTGACTATTCTAACAGAATTACGTTCCGATATTCGCAGAAAAAGTACATTCCATTTCTTTTAGGCCATGTTTTGATGAAAAATAAAAATAGTCAAAAATTCTGTAG